>SNQJ01S0036563.1:6559-53030 GCA_010110895.2 Picea sitchensis
GGGTCTAAAATGATCTCCAAGCTGGTTTCTGACTTAGATTTGAAAAAGGTTTTCTCGAATAATTCGTCAAACTCAAGGTCGTTGATACTTTGTGTGTCGTCTTTGGGTAAGGACAAGCTTCTATCCAGGTAGTAGAATGGATCTAGTGCTTGCTCTCTAGTCCTGCGCAGATCATCTTGGCTCTATGGGGTTTGGGTCAGGATTGGCTCTGGTATAGATCATCTTCGGAGCCATGGTTCCTGAACTGCGCTACTTGGAGTTGTTGGTATTTTGGACTAGAGTCGCCAGGGTAAGGGTTTCAGCTGGTGTGAATGTTTTCCCTCTGTTACCCTCAGGGGTCAAACTACAACGTTAGTCATTTTCCTAGGGAAAATCTATTCAGTTTTGATCCCCGACAATGGCGCTAGAATGTTAGCACTCCGTAAATATGTTCGGATGATAAATAGAAGATGAAGGTAACTTTTTCAACAAACTTTGAGACCCAAAACTAGCCTTTCAGATTTGGAGAGGGCTCTCTTGAAAGGCGCGGTCTCCGCGCAGGATATGGCTTTGAAAGAAGTGGTTAGATTTAGCACCTTTGATAAGACGGGCTCTGGTTATATTGGTGCAAGAAAGTAGACTTGGACTATGGATTCGATTTGAGGGAATGACAGAGACAAATGACTCAGTGACTGAACTTGAGAGGATAAGGCTAGGAGAGAAACAATCTTCAGTGTAAAACCATAATGCGTGGTGGGAGAAAAACACATGAAGTAACTCAGAGAACCGTTGCAGGCGAATTCAACATTATCTTTAGAAGAAAACATTTTGTCTAAGTGGCGTGAACAAGGGGCGTTGCGCAGCGAATCCACAGGTTCGAAAATTCATTCCGAAATAGACAGAAAAATATATGAATAAAGATGACAGAAAGAACATACGCAAAGAAAGAGGCACAATACATCTAGCTACTACAACTAGAATGTTTTCATCAAGTTATAGGACCTTTTCATTAAATTTCGGTCAAAAACTCAATTTACATACAATAGCTGTTGTTTACCAATTTTTCCAACCAACCTGGCTTACATCGAAAAGATGAAACATATAAAATAGGCTGCTGCCTGGGATATCTTGCTTTCTAACTACTACCCTAAAACTAGGAAAACTGAGTAGGATGTGTTGGGGACTCTTTGCATGGCCTTTTCCAAAAATAGACAATAATCACGTCTGTTTACACATGACTATTCGCAAATTCGCCACGAGGATCCCATCATCAGACAGGTATCGATATGAGGAAAATATGTGTCAGTGTTTCCATTCGATCAGATGTATGAGCGGGCAGGTGTCTATCGATAACTTGCTATCTGTTATACCGTCTTTGATTTTTGTTGCATGCTCATTTGCAGGGAAAAATGTGTGTGACAAGTGCCTATTTGATTTTTACGGTCGTTATCAAAATGGTAGAGTGCTTTGGGGAAATGTGTCTTTCAAAACTGCCAAGATTTGTCTTGTGCTTTTGGATGCAAAGAAGAACACCTACTAAACTTGTTTTTTCTGCGCGCTAGCGAGAGCCACATGGGCTTCTTTCTTAGTTGCTTCGCATTCCCTCGAATTCTCTATATGCCTTTCCTTCGTCAGTCTTTGTGCTTCTCGCAGCTGTACAATGGTGTCTTGTGCCTCTCTGAGCTATCTTTTTAGCCATGCCACGTTCCCTTTGTGACCCTGCACTGTTGATGCTTCCATAGTCTTTGTCGCTAGCTACCGCCTCAACTAAATGTTTTCCTGATAGAGTTGAGAAATAGACAGATTTTCCTGCTTTAATTGCCGAAATGGAGCTTGATCATTCATTCCTGTGATATTTGTTTTCCTCATTTTTCTCCCACCTTCGCGACTCAATCCTCCAGCGGGCTCTAGCCGGATGGCATGAATGAGTAGTTCTTCAACCACCGATCTGGAATGCGGCTGTTCTGAAAATCGGGCTTTCACAACTTCCTTGTTCTTCCTTGGCCTGCCCCTTCTCCAAGGAATTTTCTATTGAGGAGACGAGGCTTATAATGTCTTCCTTTCCTGTGCAAGTCCTTTTGCTTCAAGTTCTACACGGTTTGATCTGGTCTTCTCTGTGGGTAAAGGAATGACTCCTTTCACGTCCTTGGGAATGCCTGCTATAGGTGAGAATGCCTCCCAATCGTTTTGGGGCTTAGACTTGGAAATTTTTCTACTCCACGCGCCTTTCCTTATGCTTTGGGAGGTCGACATGGCGCGAACAATACGTATTCTACACGCGGCGTATATGACAAACACACAGGGGGGGGGGCTTTTGATCAAACTGGACTAGCAAGGGGAATTGCAAACAGAGTGTGAATCTGGTTTCACGACTGAAATGAGTGCCAAGCATCCAAGATTTATAACGAATCGGGAAGAAGAAGGAATCATGCTGGAGGACAGTGAATTCATCGCGACGAGATGTTTTGAATCAAGTTGCAAGTTTTACATGGCAAATTCCCGCGTGTAGAATACATGTGATAAGGCTTGTTGGGCATGCATGATACGAACGCCGTGATTTTTCATTCCCTCGACCTTCATGATGAACTAATAATAGTTGTTCTACTTGCCGATGCGGCTTCAATTAACTACTTGAATTGACCTAGGGCATGTAGAGACTGGTTTCTTAACAAGACGCGAGTCTTTGGAAAAGACATACCTGTACCACTTACGCAAGTTTCGACTTTGACATTCCTTCCTGTTTCCAAGGGCCAACAAACCACTTGTTGACTTAGACCTCACGGTGCTACGTACCTGACTTCACATGTTTGAATGCATGGGTTACAATGTGACTTAAAACCAACTCTAACTGGAAAGAAAAATGGTGGCACTAACAGTTATGTTGGGAAATTCAACCTAGACTAGGAAAGACAAGTGAGGTGCTTTATTAACCAAAAGTCATGAGACCAAGTGTTACACCTCAAAATTAATCACTTCGATAGTGTCACAAGTGTCATCATTACAAGTGTTGTAAGTGTCACATATTGTCCGCAAGTGTTGTATCTTGACTACAAGTGTTGCAAGTGTCAAAAAACATCATACTTCCATCTTGCCTATGTCGTGCCTCTAACGACATCACAAAGACACTTAAGACACCCCAAAGACTAGTTTTGAAGAAGAGAAGTCACTTGACAGGGAGTACAAACCTTTTGACATTGAAAGAACCACTAAAAAATGAATTTTGGAGAGGAGCGCTCCCCTACCCACTGTCAGGGAGTGCTGGTGCTCCCTGAGCCTCTTTGGGGGAGTGTTTGAGTGCCCTGTGCACTGTTTTGGGGGAGCGCTACTCTTGTTTTATAAAATTTTGGGTTTGTTGAGGCAAATCAGAGAAGAATCCCTCAACTCCTGAAGGTAGTTGGATTCGAATAGATGGTCAAGGCATGATTTTAGGGAAGATACTCAATTGAAGGAGAGGAATCCTCAACTTATCCCAAAGATCTCTCAAGTGGTTCAGCCTCTCCAAGGTTATATAAGGAGGCCTTCTCATGGTGAAAGGTACATGGAAAATATTGGATATGTGAAACTTACGATCTCATGAGTGAGATGTCATCAAAGAAATCAATGGAGATTACTTGAGCAAAGGGATTGGACAAGGAGAACTGGAAGAAGTTGTTGCACCTTCATTCAAAGGATTGTAAGTACTTTTACTTTTTCTCATTAATATAATCAATTCTTGGCCTGTTTCTTTCAAACTTATGTTCATTCCATATGAGTTTGTCTGCAGTAGATGGATCTATATTTGAGCTAATCTCAGTAGAGTAGGAAGTCCATTGTATCTTTGTTTGTCCTATAGGATCTATCAGGGAGCTCAGGATCAAAGCTCAGCCTGGACTTTGCAAGGACAAACGTCGCTAATAAGGTACATATCTTTCTTCGTCTCTTTCATTCATTAGCTTGATTAGATATAAAAGGAAGTCAGTGTCCATATTAATCACTTTTCTGTCTCGATCTTAGGAGTCTAGATACCAAGAGGGAATCCACTTGTCCGCAGGGGGATTCACCTACAACAGAAATCGGTGACTCCACTGGGGAGGAGCTATGATTTTTGTTTCCTTTACCAGATCTTTTTTTGTCCCTTTTCCCACTGATTTGATATTCTCCACATTGCCTTTTTTATTCTTAGATTTGTTTGATTGCCTCTTTATGTCATCAGGATCACCCTGATTGACTAAATTTCCTTGATTTTTTGAGTTTCTGGGCATTTTTCTTAGCTTTTGCAGCAGAGTGCTCCCCTGCCCTTGTTAGCAGAGTGCCAACACTCCCTGGTGGTCTTACACAGAGTGTTGGAGTGCTTTGGTACCCCTTACACTAGAGCACTATCCCATTTTTAGTGAAAATCATCTAGGTTTTCAATTTCTGAAGTTCAGATTTTTCTCTTTTGCACTTGCTCAGGGTCTCATACTCTCAGTCCATCTTGGTATTGGCTTTCAAACACCTTATTTCTAATAATTCATCCTCTTTTGTTTGGGATTTTGACATTTTATTTCCTTGCCTTGAAGCCACTCTTTGTCTTTGTTGACCTAGAGTTAACTTGTTGTTTTCTTCTCCTTTATCTGACTGAGTGAAAACTTTTGTGAGGAAATCCAAAGGTTTGTGAACCTTTTCATTTGATCTTTGAGGTCTACTTTCCATCATTTCTCTTTTGTTTGAGGTTTTTGGGTTCTTGTTTGCAATTTGGTTATCTTTGTCCTTCTTGTCTATTTCACGACAAGAGTGTATTTTTTGTTTTTTGTGAGGTTTTCTTCTGATTGTTTAATCCTAAAGACTGATTGACATTTATAAGTTTTGCATCTGATTATCATTCACATATAAGAAAAAGGACATATTTTAGTGATTGGTTTGGATATTAGAAGGCATTTATGAAATTTTTAGCATTTGCATTGGATTTCATTGAGAAACACTTGTATGAGGACATTGCATCTTAGTGTTTGATAGTGAAAACAATTTTCTCTCTTTCCCTTAAATAGCCATTCATCAAAAGACAAGATTGCTTATCATTTTCTTGTGCATATTTTTTGGGAATTGAGTCATCATACCATCAGTTTCATTGTCATTCACCCTTTGAGTATAGAACAACCATAAAATCAACGCTAATTAAAAATTATCTAGAACATGTTTGTTTTTAGGATCTTCAACCAACATTAGACTAGGATTAGCACTTTGGATTAGGCTATGAGTACAACTCTCCAAAGTTTTCAAAATGAACATTAGCATCCTGAGATAGGGAGAGTCAAATCCAATTGTCGTATAGGATTTTTGGGATCCCCCTCTCACACAGGGGTTACGCACGAGGTCTCATTCAAGTGAGTTACGAAGATTATCCCTCCGTGGTTCAATTGTTTGTAGTGGTCAGATTGTATATTGGGGGTCACTTGAAGGTATACCCACAATTATGTGTGGGAGTCCCTCGAGTTGATTTTGGACTTGTTATCCTGCCCATACGTTCAGATCGGACTGTCGATTGTACCCGCCCAGGGGCTGACTGCGAATTGGTGTCCTTAGTTTCCATAATCCTTAGGTACTTAGTGATAGTGAAGGGAAGTCTCACTGTACCTGGGACAGACATTGGTCAAACTCACTCGGGCTCCTTGGAGGGTAAATCCACAATTACTGCGTGGAAGCTTGCACCAAGGTGAAAGTCCGTTAAGCATGTCACTATTGTAACTGTTCCACCATATCCTAGCCCCTTCTTGACTTGATCATGCGACGTTGGATTTCATCACCAAATAGTACGATCATTGAGAGAAGTTTTGTTTGCTTGGTTTTGATCCCTAGATTTTATTAGCATATGTTGTTTCTTTTCGTTAGTTGGCCCTAGATTTTCAGCGTGTACTGTTATTCTCCAAAATTGAGCCTGTATATGATAAAGGTCTTCGCCGATCGCGTAGTATGCAAGGGATGCCTCCAGAAGGCTACCAACCCTTACCTCCTAACCCTCCAGAAGACAACTACCGTGGAGAGGTAGAAAATCAATCTGACGCTGGGAGTGTTGTTGCTCCTCCGTTAGACAATTCAGAAGGTGCTTTGGTTACGGTTGAAAATCCCACTCCTTGCACTACATCTATGTCGGTAACCCCTCTCGAACCACTTTTGCTTCGTTTAGACTCCCTTGGGAACGTCATAGATGAAGAGGTCCCACAGTTACCTGAGAGAGATTTTACCGAAACATATATGGGATCCACTGAACCAACCTTTGGTGATGAGTATAGGATTCCTGTTCATCCTACCACTGCATTAGATACAAATCCCACACCTACTCGTTTTGTATGGAGGACTTCATCAGGACGTGATCTCTATGAGCATTTTGAATCCTTTCGACAACCCTTTAATCCTCATGACCCTCCTGTTGAAAGTGGGCCATCTAGTCAAACGATGAATCACCCCATCGATCAGGTCATTAACCCTATTGTTGTGTCAACACAATTCTATCCTAATTCTTGACTCATCACCTCTACTCATTCCCAAGGCACTTCGATCCCTACCCCCGCGTTTACGAATTTTCACTCTACAACTCCACATGTTCTGCAGGATCCTGCTGGGACATCTTTTCACCTGAGAATGCAGACCCTTGCCAACCAAATACAACCGAATGGAGGGAAACCACCATCTAGTGGAACTTTCCCTCCTAGAATACCACCATCCTATGGCGGGCCTACCCCTCTCGGGGGACAACCCCCTTTTCATGTTCTTCCCAGAGGGAAACCTCCCTTTTCCAGTCATACCTCGGTCGTTAATCCACTGCTGGCAGGGGGGAAACCTTTGTCTTCCAAAAACCCTTCACAATCCTAGGGAGTATCTTCCAGAGGCACATTTACCCAATCCCATGTTGGGGGGCCACTCATATCATAACCCACAAGGAGAAGTATCAAATCCTATTCCTTCCGGACCATCTTATGGACAACCTTATCCAGGCGGCATCTCAAACACCACCTGGAGTCCTCAAGGACAAAAAACTTATCCTCCCCATGGGTCTAATGTGTATTTGCCTCCGGGATCTACTCCTTACCCTCCTCAAGGGAACAATTTTCATCCTCTTTCTGGGCAAGCAAATCACCCAGCTTATAATGCTTAGAACCCACCGGGTTATGCAAATGTTTCTCATCCATCATCGAATCTTGTTTATCCTGGTTAGAAAAAACCATATGTAGGAGGACCTATTGGTTACAACTATCCACCTAACCCAGTTTATGGTCTTATTGGTGTTCCTATGCCACACCAGTATCATCTGCAAATTAACCAACAACTACCTTTCCTTGCGACTCTGGATCTCCTAGACTTGTCTCGGTTAACTAATGATCCTATTTTTCATTCATCAGTTTGGCCAGTCATCCCAGCTAAACTTCCTTCCGATATTCCAAAATTTGACGAAAAATCTGGCGAAGATCCAAATAACCATGTGATGACTTTCCATTTGTGGTGTTCATCAAACTCCCTCATGGATGATTCTATACGTTTGCATCTTTTCCAGCGAACACTTACGGGCTCGACAACAAAGTGGTATATTGAACTACCATGTGCTTCTTTTCATGATTTCAACTCCCTTGCCATGTCTTTCCTCGCGCATTTTAAACTACCTATTCGCTACAAGACGAGTACTGAACTCTTAACCACCCTTCGTCAAACTAACTCTGTGCATATCTCTGACCATATTCATGAGTGGAGACAACGACGAAGGATGATCAAGGTAATCATTCCTGACATATTATTGGCGGAGTGGTTTACTAAATCACTTTTACCCCCGATCGCTCGTGATGTCGCTATGGGTGGCACGGTCACCAAGGAAGAAACCATTGCTCGGGCTCAGTAATTAGATTTGGTTTATTCCCAATCTGGTACTTTGTATGATTTGCTTCCAAATGCTGCTCGAGCTAATACCGATCCATCCAATCCATCATCCTCATCTCATGCGAACGATGTTATCGGTTCCGTCAAAACTCAATCTACTTCCCAATCGACCACACTCTCCTCTACCTCCCCCCAAACTCAGATCTTTGAGGTGAATATAGTTCAATCTACCCCTTCACAACAATTCGGAGGTAAGAAGAAGACAAAAAATAAATCAAAAAATACTAATAACAATGAACAACCAAAAAATCAAACACCTGCTACCGAAAATCAACCACAACAGAAACTGAAATTCTCGTGTATCATTTGTGGTGACGATTAGTACACTCGAGACTGTCCACATCACAATGAAGTGGCCAAACTTTTCTAGGGAAATTCACAACCCGTTGTGCTTACTCAGCCTTTTCCACAACAACAATCCATGGTTTCTCAAACCCCCTCCCCTGGGGGCAGTTCTAGCCATCCTCATGATGAGGCCTTGACGAGTGCACATATTTATATGTTTAACGACATTAATTTGACCAATCTTTCTAAGAAATACGACATACTAGGTAACCCTAACAAAGGAAAAGACACTAATTGTACTAGTACTTTACCCGATCCATCACCGTCCTCCATTAGTCCTCCATCTGGACCACTTCAGATTGAGAAACATATGTTCGACTCTATCTTACACCCTCCTAAGACCACTATCCACAAATCTACCTTTAATCCTAGTTCACGTGCCACCCATAACTACAACATTGTTGAATATTTGGCTCAAGCACCGTGTGCTATGTCTGTGTTAGAAGTTCTACAACATTGCCTCAGTCAACGTCGAACACCCTTGGCCGCTATTGGTGTTGTTGATCCTGATTCATCCAACCATATCATGTTTAACCTGGACAATTATGCATCTCGACTCTCCCACTAACTTGCTTTCCAAGTTGATGTTGTTGTTCATAATCAACAAATCCACTGAACTATTCTTGATGAGGGAGTCTCAACTTGTGTCATGTCTTTATCATGTTGGAAAGGTTTAAAATCACCCGCACTTAACAAATCCCCAACGATGTTACATGCCTTCGATGGGCGAGGTTTTCATCACCATGGGATTTTACAGTCCCTGCCCATCCAATTAGGTGGAAAAACTGTCACTGTTGATGTCGAGGTGGTCGATTCTCCCCTCGATTACAACTTGTTACTTGGAAGAAGTTGGTTTTATGCTATGATAGTTGTTGCCTCGTCGGTCTTTCAATGTCTACAATTTCCTCATCAGGGAAAAATTGTCACTGTCTATCAGTTAGATTTCTGCATGACTGGCGCTCATGCTCCTGCTACCAACAACATTCCTTTCTTGGGAGATCACAAGATCACATATGAAAGAGTTGGTGTTGGCTTACTGAAAGATTCTATCCTTATGGGTACCTTCCCTACACCACTTCCACTAACTACACATCATATTGTCACCGTCAATATGATTTCGACCGCGGCTTATCAATCTTTGGAATCATCTGACCCTTGGATTGTATATAGTCCATTGGAATTTGATGCACTAGGTGACACTGTGCCACTTAGTCCAACTGAAACATCATACGTTTCTATCCAATCCTCTTCTCCCTCATCGGATGACCAACATCTATTGGCACCTAACAGTTTCTCGATGCCATCACGGTTAAGTTCCTCGTCGTCTGCGATCGATTACATTTCCCCAATTTTTCCCTTTGATGAATCCATTATGGAAATGTTGAGCATTGACGAGCCACCTCGGAATGATAACCGTCATCGATCCTCTTTTCTTCCCCCTCGTGAAGAAATTTGGGGAGATATACACTCTATCTTCCCTCCTGATGTTGATTTTCCATCGTCTCCCATGACTTCAACTTCCAATGATTTGGATCCGGTAGTTGACATGGTGATCTCTTTGGTAGGGCTATTGGAGCCTGATCTCCTTATCCCTATCGCGACCCTCGACATGTGTTCCTTCCAGAATGATTTTCTTCCATCCAGTGAATATCTCTTGGAATCCTTGACCTAGTTTTGTCCCTTGACATGGTGTCCTTCCAGAGCGTTATTCTCTTGGAAGCCATGATTAAGGAGAGTCTACAAGCATTGTTTTTCTTCTCTGTAGAAATCTCGTTAAAAAATGAAAAAGAGGTCACGAGCACAGTTTTCCTCTCTATAACAAGCTCATTAAAAAATGAAACACAAATCTGTGGATTGAACCCAAAGCCCTGAGCATAGTTCTTTTTCCTATGTCAAGCTCGTTAAAAAATGAAATAGTCACCTCTCTTGAACCTTCATTTCATCCATCCTTATCCTTTTTCTCCATCTAGTAGAGAAATTGATGACAACCTCAAATTCGATGAATGAATTGAAGCTTAGAGGGAATGTCTCTAGCCTTTGATGATCATTCTGGAGTTAAACCACTAGATTTCAAGATGGGGGCATACCGAGCTTAATCTTTGTTCTTTCTCGTGCTCAAAAAAACATGAGAATGTAACGGAGTAGACTTTTATCACTTTTTCAGACTCGCATGGATATACGAAAAAGGAACCCCTTGGAGTCGTCTTTAATCTCTTTTCAGACTCTTTAAACATGAAAATGTTATCGAGTGATCTTGCTTCCTTTCCCACTCATTAAAAGGTTTCAAGGGCGTCTTTCGAGTGACAATTTATCTCTTTTTCATCCTCGCGAGACTAACATTCCGAAAAACGACAACATTGAAGTCGTATTTAAGTTGTTTTCACACTCTCTAAATATGAAAAACCATCGATTTTACCTTCTCTGGACTCGTTAAACAATCATACATTGAAGGGCCCATATGGGACCGAACCCTTAATTCTTCTAGTTCGCTAAACAAAGGAAGAGGGACTTACCGAAGGTGAGTCATATCGAGCATGTGTTACTCTACTCGAGCTCGTTAAATTAAAAAGAGGTACTCGTCTATCTGGATGGGGGGGAAATTGAAAGAAGCAAGCCAAACAGTTTTTTAGAACACTACTAGTAACCCTTACATTCGCCCTTGAACACGACACTTTATCTTTGCACGCATTTTAATCCACTAAACCTCTACACTGAGCCAATCCTTTGAGTTTCTTTTACTCCTTTGGGTCACCTGACGAAAGTCACAACATCCACTACATTATCAAGTTTTGGTCCATGTCACGTTTCTGCTGATGTGCTTCAATGTTCAAGAGAAGTATCTACCTCGAGAGTCAGCCATCACAAATATCTTGTTTCAATACCCATGTCAGTCCATGTTCATTTGATATACCAATTGCATCTCTGTGTTCGTTTCGTGTCGTTGATGGGGGATACATCAAATCCCTCCTTCAACGAGTCTATTCATATCGACTTCAACACATTATCTAGGAAATAGACTTAGAAGCCAGTTAGTACCTTGGGACCTGCATGCCTTAATGGCAGGCCTCCTCGCATCCGACAGTGGGTTTACTTCATTGACCCCTGATCGGATGATTCCACGGATGTTCGACTTCAACTCATTCATTCACATTCGTTGGAATGTACTAGAGTACCTTGGAAATCATTGACATCAATGGTGATCTCCCCCGCACTTGTTAATGGTTTGCATCATTGACCGGTAATCAAGTGGTTTATGCCATGTTCGACATCAGGACATGTGTTCACATGGTTAGATTCGTACTACATCGGGATCAGTAAGAAGACCCTGGGTTGAGTTTTCACTTTTATGCATACTTTTGCCCAGGTTGTGAAGGAATTCTTTTGGACTATGACACATATACTGTTACGTAGATCCAATTTGTATTGGTCATGGCTATGTCTTGTCATCTCATAGATCCACTGTGTATTATTCATGGCTACGATCAATTCAGGTCATAGGAGTATAGATCCACATTGTATCTGCAGTGGCTATACCATTTTGTCAATATAATTATGGATCCGCAGTGTATTTTATGGTGGCCATACCTAAAAAATTTGTATCACTCAAGCATAGGTATGCCTGCCTTGGGTTTGAAACATGTCATAATATTTGTTTGATGGTTGTGTGCATCTTTTTTCGATTTCTCTGCATCCATACCCTTGCTCGAAAAATTCTACAAAGAACTTCAGTCATCATCGTCTTCTAACTTCATACTTTGGGGGGCAATCTGTTACGCCTCAAAATTACTCACTTCGATAGTGTCACAAGTGTCGTCATTACAAGTGTTGTAAGTTTCGCATCTTGTCCGCAAGTGTCGCATATTGACTACAAGCGTTGCAAGTGTCAAAAAACATCATACTGTCATCTTGYCTATGTCGTGCCTCTAACGACATCACAAAGACACTTAAGACACCCCAAAGACTAGTTTTGAAGAAGAGAAGTCACTTGACAGGGAGTACAAACCTTTTGACACTGAAAGAACCACTAAAAAATGAATTTTGGAGAGGAGTGCTCCCCTACCCACTGTCAGGGAGTGCTGGTGCTCCCTGATCCTCTTTGGGGGAGTGTTTGAGCGCCATGTGCACCCTTTTAGGGGAGCACTACCCTTTTTTTAGTAAATTTTGGGTTTGTTGAGGCAAATCAAGGAAGAACCCCTCAACTCTTGAAGGTAGTTGGATTCAAATAGATGGTCAAGGCATGATTTTAGGGAAGATCCTAAACTGAAGGAGAGGAATCCTCAACTTATCCCAAATATCTCTCAAGTGGTTCAACCTCTCCAAGGTTATATAAGGAGGCCTTGTCATGTTGAAAGGTACATGGAAAAGATTGGAGATGTGAAACTTATGATCTTATGAGTGAGATGTCATCAAAGCAATCAGTGGAGATTACTTGAGCAAATGGATTGGACAAGGAGAATTGGAAGAAGTTGTTGAACCTTCATTCAAAGGATTGTGAGTACTTTTACTTGTTCTCATTAATATAATCAATGCTTGGCCTGTTTCTTTCAAACTTATGCTCGTTCCATATGAGTTTGTCTGCATTAGATGGATCTATATTTGAGCTAATCTCAGTAGAGTAGGAAGTCCATTGTATCTTTGTTTGTCCTATAGGATCTATCAGGGAGCTCAAGATCGAAGCTCAGCCTAGACTTTTCAAGGACAAACGTCGCTAATAAGGTACAAAGATTTCTCATTCTCTTTCATTCATTAGCTTGATTAGATCTAAAAGGAAGTCAGTGTCCATGTTAAGAACTTTTTTGTCTTGGTCTTAGGAGTCTAGGGACCAAGAGGGAATCCACTTGTCCGCGGGGAGATTCACCTACAACACCAAGGAGAAACAACAACTAGGATTGTAGAACTAAGAATAGGCCTTCACACACCCATGGTTTGAGCCATAAATACAAAACATAAAAAATTAACTCCACAACAATCCCAAAAAATTACAATCTTTCAAACCATGGTTCAAAAAACAAAAAGCTTTATTCATATCTCTATTTTCATTTATCGTAATTTTTTCCCTATCATACAAGCGATATTACTTAGAATTTTTTTTTTTTTATTAATATAATTATACTCTTATATAACACCAAAGTTCTCACTCATAAATATACTACAATTTATAAAAAAATTGTTAAAAACACTTTATAATATTCTTTCTTTTGGGTATTCTTCTTTCTCTTACCACTTCATTATTTAAAAATAACTTTAACCACTTTACAATTCCATTATTTGAAAATGAAAAAACACTTCATTAATTCCATTAGTGGGAAAATGAAAAAATTCTTCATTCTTATTCTTATTTATTTTCCTTTAAATCTCATTAATGAGAATACCCAATCTCATTAATGAGAATACCCACCTCTTTTTGTTAGATCCAAATATATTATTTTGTTTGGTTTGGTTATTCTTCTTTTCTTTCAAAATTTTATAAAAATAACTCAATAATTATGCTCATTATTTTTTCTTTTAAATATTGAAGTAAATTTAGATATATTTTTTTTTATAAATATATTAATAATACCTCATTTACTTTGAATTAATTTTAGATATATAAAAAAATTATAAATACATTAATAATACCTTATTTACTTTTGAAGAATCAAAATCTTTCACGCAAACACCAACATTATCCTTTTCTTATATTATATTTATATTTCCAAAGTGTTGTCTTTGAGTATAAGGAAAACATATTAATGAAAACTTCTCCCACAAATATCTCAATCTAACACACAAATATTTCTCATTATCATATTCTTTAATTTATTCTTTGCTCATTCAAATCGACCATCCCCGACTTATTACTTTTTCTTTAGCGTAAAATATAACCATCTGTGAAGAATGCCCGATAAAAAAAAATGACATAAGGTTTAACCATTTATGAAGAAAGCCAGATACCACTCCAAATGCTTCATACCATCGTTGGGGGATCGCTAATTTCATTGCATTCTATATTGCCTACGCTACAAGTACCTCTCTCCCTCGCAATCAGAGCTTGTCTTCTCTCTCGGGGTCTCTCTTCACTACTCTGCAATCAGAACTGGTCTTCTCGCTTGGGGTGCATTAAGAAGCCATGGAAAACTTCAACGGAGTCGCAGGCGATGCAATAAGCAACGTTGTCATCGGTCCAGTCATCCGACTGATGAAGCATGTTTTGGAAGAGGAAAACCATGAAATTTTGCAAACCGATTTGAGGCCTTTGGAAAATGTTCTGCTCCATATTGACATCATCCTCCAAGATCAACAAGAAACGACCTAGAAGACCCTCAATATTTGGTTGCAATTGCTGCA
Organism: Picea sitchensis; assembly: GCA_010110895.2. Classification (NCBI taxonomy): domain Eukaryota; kingdom Viridiplantae; phylum Streptophyta; class Pinopsida; order Pinales; family Pinaceae; genus Picea; species Picea sitchensis. The sequence continues at coordinate 21,095 of SNQJ01S0036563.1, forward strand.
CAATTCCCTTACAGAAGTGAAAAGCNAATCTCATTAATGAGAATACCCACCTCTTTTTGTTAGATCCAAATATATTATTTTGTTTGGTTTGGTTATTCTTCTTTTCTTTCAAAATTTTATAAAAATAACTCAATAATTATGCTCATTATTTTTTCTTTTAAATATTGAAGTAAATTTAGATATATTTTTTTTTATAAATATATTAATAATACCTCATTTACTTTGAATTAATTTTAGATATATAAAAAAATTATAAATACATTAATAATACCTTATTTACTTTTGAAGAATCAAAATCTTTCACGCAAACACCAACATTATCCTTTTCTTATATTATATTTATATTTCCAAAGTGTTGTCTTTGAGTATAAGGAAAACATATTAATGAAAACTTCTCCCACAAATATCTCAATCTAACACACAAATATTTCTCATTATCATATTCTTTAATTTATTCTTTGCTCATTCAAATCGACCATCCCCGACTTATTACTTTTTCTTTAGCGTAAAATATAACCATCTGTGAAGAATGCCCGATAAAAAAAAATGACATAAGGTTTAACCATTTATGAAGAAAGCCAGATACCACTCCAAATGCTTCATACCATCGTTGGGGGATCGCTAATTTCATTGCATTCTATATTGCCTACGCTACAAGTACCTCTCTCCCTCGCAATCAGAGCTTGTCTTCTCTCTCGGGGTCTCTCTTCACTACTCTGCAATCAGAACTGGTCTTCTCGCTTGGGGTGCATTAAGAAGCCATGGAAAACTTCAACGGAGTCGCAGGCGATGCAATAAGCAACGTTGTCATCGGTCCAGTCATCCGACTGATGAAGCATGTTTTGGAAGAGGAAAACCATGAAATTTTGCAAACCGATTTGAGGCCTTTGGAAAATGTTCTGCTCCATATTGACATCATCCTCCAAGATCAACAAGAAACGACCTAGAAGACCCTCAATATTTGGTTGCAATTGCTGCACAATTCCCTTACAGAAGTGAAAAGCATACTATGTCGCTATTGTTGGTACTAACCTCTGCACTTGACTACTAAAAGGGAAAAGCTAGGCCACCTATCAGTTTAGAATAATTGTTTCTTTAACTTTGGTCAGAGGATTATTCTATCAAGACAAAGGCAAGGTTGGGTTGGCAGAATGATATGGACGAGGGCCCTCCTTGACTGATGGCACACTAAAGACAGACCAATGAAATAATAGAAAACATAGAGAAACAACAAACTACTCAATGAATAATCTGTTGTAAGAAGTTCAATACTCAAAATAATATTTCAAGACATCAAACATGTATCAAAATCCAGTGACTCCCAAAGGTTGCAAAGATTAATTTTCACTAAAGAATTAGTTGTTTGACAGGTTGCGTATCAGTAAGAATAAGTCACACAATAGCTGAAAGGAAATGAAAGCACGTTGCTCAAATAAAAAGTTGTATTCAAGATAAGAATAAAAACACATAAGAGGTTGAACGAATCACCATCATCAAGAATATGTTCACTAGGTAGAAAGCTTTAATCCATGCATAAAACGAGTCCAACTAGTCTGTTGTATTGCTATTCTTTCCTAAAAAAATCCCCCGTTTACAATATCCAAAAACTAACTATTTAAAGAAAAGTTTCAAGGGTCCTCGTCCTTAGGGAACTAAGACCTAAATTAAGTTAATTGTATGTAAATCAAATTATTAACTGCACTAAGATGCTGAAATTAATCAGTAAGAGTGGTTCTTATCTCGCAAAGAAGACCACTCTTGCATCTAATCTAGGAAAATGATGGACTTAATCAAAACAAAACTACTAATGTCTCTGAGACGGAATAGATACATACTAAAGGAACTGAATGACCGAAAATGGGCCTCTGAGTGACAGAGAAGAGCTCTGTTGTGAAGCGATGGCATGTCTATGAGCTGTTGGAGGATACTGGAGATAATTGACTGTGATCTGTGATGGATACTGACTCTCTGTATGTGTCTAAGATTTCACAAGCTAAGCGCAGTCTGAGTTTACTGTACGCGTCGCTTCCCCTCACTTTAACTGTGACGACTGGTCATGAACAGGAAATCGTGGAGGCGGGCGTCTAATGGGAAGATGGGATGAGCGGGCACGGGGGTATATGACGCATGGGGACAGATGTCACAAGCTGAGAGGAGGTGTGAATACGATGGAGGTATCTATAGCATGGAGCTAGCGGCGCAGAATGAAGGATACAAGTGGTGTGAGTGGAGGACACGTGTCGGGTGGCGAGAGGAGCGAGAGTAATGAGTGGGATGAGTGGAGGTGACGTGGATGTGAAACGGTGTCATACAAGCATGTGATTGCGGAAGTCGTTGAGGGAGGTTTGGATTTAGACCGCCTTTGGGCCCACAATTCACCAGAAGCTGCCACGTACCCTTCCCACAAAACAATGGTTTAAATTGCGGGACCGCTCTGGAAAATTAACGTCCGGGCAGTTTCTGTCCCTGCAATGAAACATAGCCATCGATTTGATTACGATCCGAGATCTGGGTGATATTTACCTGTCACAAGAATCAACGACTCTCGTTGATCTGGGATCAATGGTCCAAATTTACTTCGGACATTCGGGCTTTGGGAGTTTTGAAAGTGAAACATGAAACATCTCCTGGAGGAAAATCTTTGAAGTGAATGATTTGTCACTGCGTGTCATGATGGATGAATGAACTAGATTCACTTTGGAAGTCCGGGTTTCAGGAGTTTCAAATGTGAAGCACGAAACCTCTCCCAGAGGAAAATCGTCAAAGTGATGTGGCGACCTGATGTCGTATGATGTCACGGATACTGAGCTGTCCTGGAAAGAAGGGTAATAGGTGTCATGTGGAACTAGGCGAATGTCACAACCAAATGATCGAGAGTGAGTGCCACGTGTCTTGACTGATGAGAGCGCCATGTGTCCTGACTAATGAGAGTGCCACGTGTCATGACTGATGGTTGCCACACGCTTCGACACTTTAGGCGTTCGGCTCTCAGGGCTTCGAGACTTCGGGAGTTTACGAGTGTCATGCTTGGGAACCTCCTGGAGTGGCAATGTTGCAATGAAGGATCTGTTGCTACATATCGTGACCTATGAGCAGTCTAGATTCTCTTCGGAAATTCGAGCTTTGGGAGTTTTAGATGTTAGGCTTGGAAACCTCCCAGCGAAAAAACGTCGAAGTGATGTGGCGACCTGATGTCATATGATGTCACGAATGTTGATGTGTCACAAAAATAAAGGTGACACGTGTCGCATGGAAACAAGTGCATGTCACAACTAAACGACCGAGAATGAGTGCCATGTGTCCTACCTCATGAGTGTGGCACATGTATCCACCATTGGTTTCCACGTGCTTCAGCACTTCGGGCTTCGGGAGTTTATGATTGTCATGCTTGGGAAACTCCTGGAGTGGTAATGTTGCATAATGAAGGATCTATTGTCATTTGTCGTGACCTATGAGCGGTCCAGATTCTCTTCAGAAATCTGGGCTTCGAGAGTTTCAGATGTTAGGTTTGGAAACCTCCCAGCGGAAAAACATCGAAGTGATGTGGCAACCTGATGTCATATGATGTCACAGATGTTGATGTGTCACAGAAATAAAGGTTACACGTGTCGCATGGAAATGGGTGCATGTCACAACCAAACGACCGAGAATGAGTGCCACGTTTCCTACCTCATGAGTGTGGCACGTGCATCCACTGCTGGCTACCACGTGCTTCAACACTTCAGGCTTCAAGAGTTTCAACTGTTAGTGCTTCAAACCTCCCGGAGGAGAATCGCTGAAGTAACTGATTTTCCACCACGTGTACTGTTGATGTATGGTCCTGATTTACTTTGAGACTTTGGCAGTTCAGGATTTGGGTATTTTGATGACTCTGGGTGTTAAACTCCGTGCAATTCTGCATCCCCGAGTGGATGACAGCCGTTGATATGATTCGTTTGATAGATCTCCACCGTTGAAACTTTCCCTGTTTATTTCGGCAACCTTGGCCCAAATATGACCGTTCTGAGCGGCTGCGTTTATCCACGGTCGTTTCCTATGTATGCAAAAAGACTTGGTGGACCTGTGGTGAGCTTAATCAATGGGAAAATATGATGAAAATTAATTCAAACCCAATCCAACATATATTTATCCTTCGAGAAACAAAGATAGACATGCGCAACGACTCAAAAACAAATAAGGACCAAGATACTTAGTAATGGGAAAAAGACTGAACCAACCAAAAAAGGAAAAATGACGAAGGCAGGGTCAAACACGAGGAGAAGCAGGGGATGCAGAACTAGGTTATAACATTGGCTCCAACTGGGGATAACTAGTCCCTGTGAGGTGCTAAGAACTATAGATCAATGCCTTGAGATTAGATAACTGCTCTTACCTTTCATCACTTACCCTCATTTTCGTCTGTCATCCCTGCGTGTCTGTCACTGTCCCTCAACCATGCATTTATTGAAATAAAAACTGAAACTACACCCCAGTGCCTTGTTGGGCTATGGAGTCTCTTATTCAAACAAGATACTAAAAACCAACATACTAAAAAACAATCTGCGAACTAAAAATTAAATGCTCTAACTACAAGCTTATTCTCCTACTACTTACTCTATTCAGCTTAAAACCAACACAATCATGTGTAATTCCACTTCCAATGAAACCAACAAAACATTGGACTAAGAATCATGACTATGTGTAGGTCACTGTTTAGAATAATCTAAAGATGATATATCAAACGCGACAAAAAGTTGGCAGGGATCTGGTACTTACAGTTGCAAATGATGATCATGGTAAAACTTTCAACCTTTGGGATTCTGGAAAATTAAGAATCCATCCATCTCGCTATTGGATATTGAAACTCATGAAAAGCCTTCAACTGGTTGAGAGGACAAATTTGTTGTTGTGTGAGATTTTCATTATAAACAAGACTGAGTTGCTCCTGTCCTCGTTGAAACAACTCATGAAAGCATGTGATTCACAACCATAAAGGGTAGCAAAGCACCCTTGATATTGCTCATATTGTTGCTTTAAATGAATGGGTATGTCTCCTGCATTGTTGGCTTCTCCTTGTTCTAGCTCTAGAATGTCATCTTCAGACTTATAGATTTCTTGTTGCTCAACAATTAAGAAGGAAGGGGAAAAACATGTTCGTGAACTTCAAGATCACTTTCCTCACAGTTAATCAAATCTTTATGAGAACATAGAACAACAGATGTATCATAACAACGACTATCTGAGTCACCTAGAATAATGTCAGATGTATCCAAAGCCTTGTTATCATCAATTTCATCATTAATGTAATTCCCAACATCATCCTTTTGAATAAAAGGATCAGAAGAAGACTCATATGTAATTGAATCTTCCTCCACTTTCTCAACTGAAAAGTCCCCTTTACTTTCACTACTAGAAGAACTAATAAGTGATTGTTGAATATGAGATTCAAATTCTTCACAACAGTTCTCAAAAAGTAAATCAGATGGAAAAAACGTTTTACAATGCTTATTGAATGCAGCATGGAACAGTTCCTGGGAAGAGATGCTAGCAGGGGGTAAGGATCGATACCACTCATGAGCATCTCCCTCTAATGAGTACATGAACATCCTCATTAGTACATCCTCATGATGTATTCCCCAATGATGTATTAATTCATGAAACTCAAGCAAATTCTCAACAGGGTTGTTATCTCTATGTTCTCTAAATCTGGGCAAAAAATTACCCCACTCATCTATAGTAGGAACAAAATTTGGAAAACTAGGAATAACAGAGAAATTTAAAGGAGAAAACCTCCGAGCCAAGATGGCTTCCATCTGAAACTATGACGTCTTAAAACCGTGGATTTGCCACTGAATTCTTTAACCATGGAGTCTCCAAGTGAATGATATGTTGTCTAAATGTGTCTCGTATTTTTTCACCATCAAAGATCATATCTGATCGTTGTCGTTCTCCTATGGAAATATATTTCGTTACTCCGTTCCCCGACAATGACACCAGAAGATGTTGGTCCTAAGGTCTGCACTTGACTGCTAAAAGGGAAAAGCTAGGCCACCTATCAGTTTAGAATAATTGTTTTTTTAACTTTGGTCAGAGGGTTATTCTATCAAGACAAAGACAAGGTTGGGTTGGTAGAATGATATGGATGAGGGACCTCCTTGACTGATGGCACACTAAAGATAGACAAGTGAAATAATAGAAAACAGAGAGAAACAACAAACTACTCAATTAATAATCTGTTGTAAGAAGTTCAATACTCAAAATAATATTTCAAGACATCAAACATGTATCAAAATACAGTGACTCCCACAGGTTGCAAAGACGAATTTTCACTAAAGAATTAGTTGTTTGACAGGTTTTGTATTAGTAAGAATAAGTCACACAATAGATGAAAGAAAATGAAAGCACGTTGCACAAATAAAAAATTGTATTCAATATAAGAATAAAAACACATAATAAGTTGAACGAATCAGCGTCATCAAGAATATGTTCACCAGGTAGAAAGCTTTAATCCATGCATAAAACGAATCCAACTAGTCTGTTGTATTGCTATTCTTTACTCAAAAAATCCATTGTTTACAATATCCAAAAACTAACTATTTAAAGAAAAGTTGCAAGGGTCCTCGTCCTTAGGGGACTAAGACCTAAATTAAGCTAACTGTCTATAAATCAAATTATTAACTACACTAATATGTTGAAATTAATCAACAAGAGTGGTTCTTATCTCACATAGAAGACCACTCTTGCATCTAATCTAGGAAAATGCTAGACTTAATCAAAATAAAACTACTACTGTGTCTAAGAAAGAACTGATACATGTTGAAGGAACTGAATGGCTGAAAATGGGCCTCGGAGTGACAAAGCAGAGCTCTATTGTCAAGCGATGGCATGTCTGCGAGCTGTTGGAGGCTACTGGAGATAACCGACTGTGATATGTGACGGAGACTGAATCTCTGTCTATGTCTGAGCTTTCACAAGATAAGTGCAGTCTAAGTTGACTCTACTCAACTCTACTCGACTCTTTCCCTCGCTTTCATTGTGATGACTGGTTGTGAACAGGAAATTGTGGAGGCAGGCATCCAATGTTAAGACAGGATGAGTGGGCACGGGGGTATCTGATGCATGGGGACAGATGTCACAAGGTGAGAGGAGGTGTGAATACGATGGAGGTATCTAGAGCGTGGAGTTGGCGGCGCAGAATGAAGGATACAGGTGGTGTGAGTGGAGGACACGTGTCGCGTGGTGAGAGGAGAGAGAGTAATGAGTGGGATGAGTGGAGGTGAAGTGAATGTGATGTGGTGTCATACAAGCACATGATTGCAGAAGTTGTTGAGGGAAGTTTGGATTCAGACCACTTTTGGGCTCACAATTCACCAGAAGCTGCCATGTACGCTTCCCACAAAACCATGGTTTAAATTGCGGGAATGCTCTGGAAAATTAATGTCCCCGCAATGAAACATAGTCGTCGATCTGATTACGATCCGAGATCTGGGTGATATTTACCTACTGCAAGAGTCAATGGCTCTCGTTGATCTGGGATCAATGGTCCAGATTTACTTCGAACTTTCAGGATTTGGGAGTTTTGAAAGTGAACCATGAAACATCTCTCGGAGGAAAATCTCTGAAGTGAATGATCTGTCGTTGCGTGTCATGATGGATGAACAAACTGGATTTACTTCGGAAGTCCGGGTTTTGGGAGTTTCAAATGTGAAGCATGAAACCTCTCCCGGAGGAAAATCGTCGAGGTGACGTGGCGAGATGATGTCATATGATGTCACGGATGATGAGTTGTCCTGGAAAGAAGGGTGACACGTGTCATGTGGAACTAGGCGAATGTCACAACCAAATGACCGAGAATGAGTGCCATGTATCCTGACTGATGAGAGCGCCACATGTCGTGACTGATGGTTGCCACGTGCTTCGACACTTCAAGCATTCGGCTCTCCGATATTCTAGACTTCGGGAGTTTACAAGTGTCATTCTTGGGAAACTCCCAGAGTGGCAATGTTGTGCAATGAAGGATCTTCTGCCGCGTATCGTGACCTATGAGCGGTCCAGATTCTCTTCGGAAATCCGGGCTTTGGGAGTTTCATATGTTAGGCTTGGAAACCTCCCAGCGAAAAAACGTCGAAGTGACGTGGTGACCTGATGTCATATGAATTCACAGATGTTGATGTGTCATAGAAAGAAAGGTGACACGTGTCACGTGGAAATGGGTGCATGTCACAACCAAAACAACCGAGAATGAGTGCCACGTGTCCTACCTCATGAGTGTGGCACGTGTATCCACTGTTGGTTTCCACGTGCTTCGACACTTTGGGCTTCGAGAGTTTACGAGTGTCATTCTTGAGAAACTCCCGGAGTGGCAATGTTGTGCAACGAAGGATCTACTACCGCGTGTCGTGACCTATGAGCGGTCCAGATTCTCTTCAGAAATCCAAGATTCGGGAGTTTCAAATGTTAGGCTTGGAAACCTCCCAGCGGAAAAACATTGAAGTGACGTGGTGACCTGATGTCATATGATGTCACGGATGCTGATGTGTCACAGAAATAAAGGTGAAACATGTCACGTGGAAACAGGTGCATGTCACAAACAAACGACTGAGAATGAGTGCCATGTGTCCTACCTCATGAGTGTGGCACGTGTATCCACTATTGGTTGCCACGTGCTTCGACACTTCAGGCTTTAGGAGTTTAACCTATTAGTGCTTCGAACCTCCCGGAGGAGAATCGTCGAAGTAACTGATCTATCACCACGTGTCCCGTCGATGTATGGTCTTGATTTACTCCAGGACTTTGGCAGTTCGGGCTTTGGGTATTTTGATGACTCTGGGTGTTAAACTCTGCCCAATTCTGCATCCCCAAGTGGACGAAAACCGTTGATATGATTCTCTTGATAGATCTCCACCGTTGAAACTTTCCCCTGTTTATTTTGGCAACCCTGGTCCAAATATGACCATTCTGAGCTGCTGTGTTTATCCACGGTCATTTCCTGCGTATGAAAAAAGACTTGGTGGACTTGTGGTGAGCTTAATCAATGGGAAAATATGATGAAAATTAATTCAAACCCAATCCAACATATATTTATCCTTCAATAAACAAAGACAAACATACGCAATGACTCAAGAATGAATAGGGAACAAGATACCCAGTAATGGGAAAAACACTCAACCAACCAAAAAAGGAAAAATGACGAAGGCAGGGTCAAAAAAGAGTAGAAGCAGGGGATGTAGACCTAGGTTATAACATTGGCTCCAACTGGGGATAGCTTGTCCCTATGAGGTGCTAAGAATTGTATATCAATGCCTTGAGATTAGATAACTTCTCTTACCTTTCATCACTTACTCTCGTTTATGTCTGTCAGCTCTGCATGTCTGTCATTGTCCCTCAGCCATGCATTTATTGAAATAAAAACTGAAACTACACTCCAATGCCTTGTTGGGCTATGGAGTCTCTTATTCAGACAAGCTATTGAAAACCAACATACTGAAAAACAATTTGCGAACTAAAAATTAAATGCTCAAACTACGAGCTTATTCTCCTACTACCTATTCTATTCAGCTGAAAACCAACACAATCATGTGTAATTCCACTTCCAATGAAACCAACAAAACATTGGACTAAGAATCGTGACTATGTTCAGGTCACTGTTTAGAATAATCAAAATATGATATAGCAAACGCGGCAAAAAGTTGGTAGGCATCTGGTACTTACAGTTGCAAATGATGATCACGGTAAAGCTTTCAACCCTTGGGAGTCTGGGAAAATAAGAATCCATCCATCTCACTTTAAAATAAGAAATTTAAAGGAGAAAACCTTCGATCCAAGATGGCTTCCATCTGAAACTATGACGTCTTAAATCCATGGATTCGCCAGGTGAATGATATGAAGTCTAAATGTGTCTGTTCTTTGTTCACCATCAAAGATCAGATCTTATCATTATCGTTCTCCTAGGGAAATATATTTCGTTACTTCGTTCCCCAACAACGACGCTAGAAGATATTGTTCCTAAGGTCTACACTTGACTGCTAAAAGGGAAAAGCTAGGCCACCTATCGGTTTAGAATAATTGTTTCTTTAACTTTGGTCAGAGGGTTATCTATCAAGACAAAGGCAAGGTTGGGTTGGAAGAATGATATGGATGAGGGCCCTCCTTGACTGATGGCACACTAAAGACAGACCAATGAAATAATAGAAAACAGAGAGAAACAACAAACTACTCAATTAATGAATAATTTGTTGTAAGAAGTTCAATACTCAAAATAATATTTCAAGACATCAAGCATGTATCAAAATATAGTAACTCCCACAGGTTGCAAAGACGAATTTTCACTAAGGCATTAGTTGTTTGACAGGTTGCATATCAGTAAGAATAAGTCACACAATAGCTGAAAGGAAATGAAAGCACGTTGCACAAATAAAAAACTGTATTCAAGATAAGAATAAAAACACATAATAATTTGAACGAATCACCGTCATCAAGAATATGTTCACCAGGTAGAAAGCTTTAATCCATGCATAAAACGAGTCCAACCAAACTGTTGTATTTCTATTCTTTCCTCAAAAAATCCCCTGTTTACAATATCCAAAAACTAACTATTTAAAGAAAAGTTGCAGGGGTCCTCATCCTCGTCCTTTGGGGATTGAGACCTAAATTAAGCTAACTGTCTGTAAATCAAATTATTAACTGCACTAAGATGCTAAGATTAATCAACAAGAGTGTTTCTTATCTCACACAAAAGACCACACTTGCATCTAATCTAGGAAAATGTTGGACTTAATCAAAAAACAACTACTACTATCTCTGAGACTGAACTGATACATGCTGAAGGAACTGAATGGCCGAAAATGGGCCTCAGAGTGACAGAGAAGAGCTCTGTTTTCAAGCAATGGCATGTCTGTGAGCTGTTGGAGGCTACTGGAGATAATCCACTGTGATCTGTGATGGAGACTGACTCTCTGTATGTGTCTGAGCTTTTACAAGCTAAGCACATTCTAAGTTGATTGTACTCGACTCCTTCCCTCACTTTCACTGTGACGACTAGTTGTGAACAGGAAATTGTGGAGGCGGGCGTCCAATGGGAAGATGGGATGAGCGGATGTGGGGGTATATGACGCATGGGGATAGATGTCACAAGGTGAGAGGAGGCGTGAATACGATGGAGGTATCTGGAGCATGGAGATGGCAACGTAGAATGAAGGATACAGGTGGTGTGAGTGGAGGACAAGTTTCGGGTGGCGAGAGGAGCGAGAGTAATGAATGGGATGAATGGAGGTGACGTGGATGTGACGCAGTGTCATACAAGCACGTGATTGCAGAAGTCGTTGAGGGCGGTTTGGATTCAGACCGCCTTTGGGCCCGTAATTCACTAGAAGCTGCCACGTACCCTTCCCACAAAACCATGGTTTAAATTGCGAGACTGGTCTGGAAAATTAACGTTCGGGCAGTTTGCATCCCCGCAATGAAACATAGTCGTCGATCTGATTACGATCCGAGATCTGGGTGATATTTACCTGCCGCAAGAATCAACAGTTCTCGTTGATCTGGGATCAATGGTCCAGATTTACTTCGGACTTTCAGGCTTCGGGAGTTTTGAAAGTGAACCATGAAACATCTCTCAAAGGAAAATATCTGAAGTGAATGATCTGTCGCCACGTGTCATGATGGATGAATGAACCAGATTCACTTCGGAAGTCCGGGTTTCAGGAGTTTCAAATGTGAAGCACGAAACCTCTCCCAGAGGAAAATCGTCTAAGTGACGTTGCTACCTGATGTCGTATGATGTCACGTATGTTGAGCTGTCGTGGAAAGAAGGGTGACACGTGTCATGTGGAACTGGGCGAATGTCAAAACCAAATGACTGAAAATGAATGCCACGTGTCCTGACTGATGAGAGCGCCACGTGTCATGAATGATGGTTGCCACGTGCTTCAGCGCTTCAGGCATTCGACTCTCTAGGTTGTGGGACTTCGAGATTTTACGAGTGTCATGCTTGGGAAACTCCCGGAGTGGAAATGTTGCACAATGAAGGATGTGTTGTCACGTGTCGTGACCTATGAGCGGTCTAGATTCTCTTCGAAAATCTGGGCTTTGGGAGTTTTAGATGTTAGGCTTGGAAACCTCCCAGCGGAAAAACGCCGAAGTGACGTGGCGACCTGATGTCACATGATGTTGATGTGTCACAGAAAGAAAGGTGACACTTGTCATGTGGAAACATGTGCATGTCACAACCAAAACAACCGAGAATGAGTGCCATGTGTCCTACCTCATGAGTGTGGCACGTGTATCCACTGTTGGTTGCCACGTGCTTCGACACTTTGGGCTTCGGGAGTTTACGAGTGCCATGCTTGGGAAACTCCCGGAGTGGCAATGTTGTACAATGAAGGATCTATTGTCGTGTGTCATGACCTATGAGCGGTCCAGATTCTCTTCGGAAATCCGGGCTTCGGGAGTTTCAGATGTTAGGCTTGGAAACCTCCCAGCAGGAAAATGCCAAAGTGATGTGGCGACCTGATGTCATGTGATGTCACTGATGCTGATGTGTCACAGAAAGAAAGGTGACACGTGTCCCGTGGAAACAGGTGCATGTCACAACCAAACGACCAAGAATGAGTTCCACGTGTCCTACCTCATGAGTGTGGCACATGTATCCATTGCTGGTTGCCACGTGTTTCTACACTTCGGGCTTCGAGAGTTTCAACTGTTAGTGTTTCGAACCTCCCGGAGGAGAATCGCTGAAGTAAATGATCTATCACCACGTGTCTCATCGATGTATGGTCTTGATTTACTCTGGGACTTTGATAGTTTGGGCTTTGGGTCTTTTGATGACTCTGGGTGTTAAACTCTGCACAATTCTGCATCCCCGAGTGGACGACAGTCGTTGATATGATTCGCTTGATAGATCTTCATCGTTGAAACTTTCCCATGTTTATTTCGGCAACCCTGGCCCAAATATGACCGTTCTGAGCGGCTTCTTTTATCCACGCTTGTTTCCTGCGTATGCAAAAAGACTTTGGACCCGTGGTGTGCTTAATCAATGGGAAAATATGATTACAATTAATTCAAACCCAATCTAGCATATATTTATCCTTCGAGAAATAGAGACAAACATGCGCAACAACTCAAAAACGAATAAGGACCAAGATACTTAGTAATGGGAAAAAGACTGAACCAACCAAACAAGGAAAAATGACGAAGGCAGGGTCAAACAAGAGGAGAAGCAGGGGATGTTGACCTAGGTTATAACAGCTACGATCCACCACGATGACAATGGTGTCTCAATTGTGTCATTGGCAACCCAGGGACACTGTCCAAACAAGTCGAAGGATGGAAGGTACATTTTAATTACCTCTTTCAAGGCCTTCAAAGAGACTTTTCAATATTTGTAAGTGCTCCTACTCAGATTTTCCAAAAAGATCCATTCCAATTAATGAGCGTAGAAGAGTCAGAAGCAGATGATTCAGAAGAGTCAGGGCAACCGCTCTCTAAAGATGAAGCGTGGATGTTGTTCAGCAGAATATCTTTCAAAGACAACCTTGTTTCTCTAGATATAAAGGAGTATGCCAGGAATATTGCGAACGAGTGCAAAGGTTTGCGGTTGCCCATAACCTTAGTAGCGGCAACAATGATGGGAAAAACCGCAGTAGATGAATGGAGGACTTCTTTATCTTCGATTAAAAATGCAGATCCATCTTCTTCAAATAATGATCCAGAATCAGTCTATCAACGATTAATTAGATGGAGTTATGATGCTTTGTCCAATTCAAACATCAAGAATTCTTTCCTGTATTGTGCTATGTACAGGAAAAAAGAACGAATTTGTGTGGAGCAATTAGTGCAAATGTGGGTTGCAGAGGGTCTGTGAGGAGCAGGCATGGGAGCCATTTAATGGACATGGCCATTGGCTTCAGCTACGTTAACCTTCTGCTAGATCATCGCTTATTCCAAAATGCGCCTTTGGAGCGTATGGATTCAAGTTGGACGTTCTGCGGGAATATAAAATCTGTGCGGGACTATCTGCAGCAAGATATAAAAGTTCACGTTGCTATTCGTCCAATGGCGATCAACATTGGCGAGGAGGAGGAGAAGAATTGTGTATTCAAAGCATGTGAAGAGCTGAGAATTTTCCCAGAGATTCAGAATGAGAATTGCAAGAGGATATTAGTTCAGGGAAATTATATTGAAAATCTTCCCACCGAGTTCACATGCCCAAAACTGGTGAGTCTCTTCTTAACTACAACTCATATTAGTGTGGTTCCATCAAAATTTCTACTCAGCCTGCCGTCTCTCAAGGTTCTTATTCTGGCCGGTAAAGGCAGTGCATTAAGTTCAATCCTGTAGTCAGTGGGGCATCTAAAACAGCTTGAGTTTCTCGACATAATAGGCCCGGCAATCGAGGATTTGCCTGAAGATATTTGCCATCTTTATGGCCTTCAATTTTTGGATCTTTCAAACTGTTACCGGCTAAAGATATATGCCATCTTTCTGCCCTTTAATTTTTGGTTCTTTCAAACTGTTACCGGTTACGATCATTGTCATCTAACATTGGAGAACTTAAAAATCTCAAGTATCTTAATTTAGATGGCTGTGATGACTCGGTGATTCCACATGAAATCTCCCAACTTACTTCATTGAGCACACTCAGCAAAGTCAACCCAGTGCGATTTCCGAGACCCTTCAGCATTTGGAGTTTGAAGGGTCTCGGAAATCTGACCTCCCTGAGAATACACGTAAAGGTGGACGTGCAAGAGGGCAAAACTGCATCGGGAATTGAAGGTGGACGTGCAAGAGGGCAGAACTGCATGGGAACCTGGTCGGAGATGAGGCACTTATGGTTGTCCTTTAGATTAACACGTCACATAGATTTTGTAATTGAGGATCTTCCTGGAGGATTTTGTAATTAAAGAAGTGTAAGAGTCATTGTCCTTTAATTTCTTTTGATTAAATGTTAGTTTGGTTAAATGAATGTATAAGAGTCACTGCGCTTTAATTAATTAATTAATTTAATTTCTTTTAATTAAATGTTAGTGGTGTTTTTCTTAAATTTGTTAACTTTTATTGTGACAGGGACGACACAGCTAATCAACTATCATCAGTTTAGTACGATGAGCCTGATAAGGAGGAATGGAGGATGGCCATTGGCGACGGTGATGAAGGAGATTAGGATGAAGAGGATTTATCATTGGATGTAATTAAATGATATTACTTTTTAAAATCTTTGTGATATATAAAATAAATAAATAATTTTGATATTTGAAAAATATAAAATAGATTATTTATTGTATATATGGAGTTGAATTTTAGTAATAAAATTTAAGTTAATTATTTAGTATAATTTATTTGATTTAAAATATTTTTTAAATTGGACTTTATTTATTTATTTAAAATAATGAAAAGAAAAATTTATGTTTATTTATTATAAAAATAAGTTGTAGTAAAAATATTTGAAGATGTAAAAGTTGTTTATCCATTAAAAACAACAATTTTAACAATTCAAAATTGTAATTTTAATAATTTTTTTTAAAGAAATTACAATTCTTACTTAATTATAAAAAAATTGAAATACAAAAAATACAAATACATAATGAAATTGCAATTCTTACAAATTGCACTTACAAACATACAATTACACATACATTATTTTTAAAAAATAAAAGGATACAAGTCATTTCCTTTTTTTTTCTAATCTCTTATGATTAATCTAATAACTCACAAACTTTTAAAAAGCTATAAAGTTAAAAAAGATAAATGTAAAGTTTATTATATTTATATAATATAAATATTAATTAGATAAAATATTTTAATAATTTTTATAATTAGGACTATTAAAGTTTTATGTATTGGGGATTTTTATTATTTAAATAGATTGTTTAATTTAAATGGTTTTAAAATATGTTTTTTAGTCACATCACAAGTTTTTAATTTTGTTCGACTTTCTCTATGCATGAAACCACATAATTACCTTTAATATTTTTTGGATAGTACACTCCATCATAGAGTGTTCTACGGTCTTTTAGTATTATTCAAACAAATCTTTTTTATCAATATTTCCCTAATTAATTATTTTTTGACATTATTAATCATCAAGCATAACAAAATTATAGCTAAAACTACTAGTATTTAGGTTTGTAACATTGAATCATATAGGAAGATGAGTGTCCCTTGCATGGAAGAGTTTAGGTTCTAGTTCCTATGAAGAGATTCATGATGTCAATTTATCTAATTTTGAGGCCACCATATGTCGAGGACAAATAACCTTATTCCAATTGACTTAAGATATTTTTTCCCTTGAAGTTACTTTCTCTTGTCAAATGAAGAATCTCATTAATTTGTTGATTTCTTTTTGAATTGCAAAAGGGGATGATATAACTAAATTTTTGTTGGCTCCATTGCCACTGAGGTGTCATGGTTGAAGGTGATATACTACCTTGCACATGTCTCTACATAATTTTTCAATATTTTTTTAGATGTATGCATAAATAATCTATATATCTCTCACAAATAATTTGTATCAAATACTCCAAAATAAAAGGAGGAAACACCAAAACTACTAAGGAAAATAAGATGGGAAAAAATGCATTTCCTAACCAAAGGAGTTTAAGACAATCTCATCAATTGCCTCTAAGTATGTCCTTAAAGATACTCAACATTTTTTTTCTTTTTGGGTAAATCATTGAATTATTATTCGTCCCCATCAACATTTCCCACACCCTCAGCATTTTAGGCCACCCTACACCAAAACATTTGTAGTGCCTCATTTGTTTTGAGTAGTTTGACAAATTGGACTTTATTATTTAATGGCATTTTGTTTACAAAATGACTCGGTTTATTAACTCGCGTTATGATGATGAAACTCAGACTGTTTGACTATTTTGATAGAATTTAATTGAAATAATGGTAATTTTGAATGAATTTTATTTAAATATTTATGTGAAACAATGATGGTTAAAATATACACTGATATGATGCAATTGATGTGATCGATTCATATGGTTATGTTACATTTAAGTGAATATATTTTGATGTATTTTTTTTAGATGTTATTGATTGTTTTCCTAGTGTGATAGGAAAGCCACAATGGCACAATGACGTGGTATTTCATTAACATTGTATTGGACTCCATATTGAGTCAGGGTACTATAATATGTTTTAATTTTGACCGTGGAACAATTTGGTGCATTGATTCTAGTGTGTGCAAGCATAAAGAATATGTTTGTCTATCTATACACACATGGGTAATAAGATTGTATGGAAGTGTACTTAGTATCACAAGGAGAAGAGGAACTATTAAAAATTTGAAAGAGAAATATTAAATACAACACAAAATCCATGCACATAGAAATAACAACAAGCACATAAACCCAATGTTTACCTTGGAAATCCTTAATCGAGAAAACCAACACTCACAATATATATCTTTATTGACCTTATCCAAGTTGTCCAAACATTAGGCCACTTGAGGAATTTTACAATGGGGTTATTCAATCCTTTAAATAGGATTCATGACATCAAATACCATGGAAAATACCACAGGTGCCCATTACCATGGGCCCATAAACCACCAACTGTATACCCATAAATGACTGTATCAAGGCTATCTTATCTATTTTATGACTGAGTCAATATTAACCCAATATTCCCCACTTTAAAATTGACTTGGGATATTCATCTATCCCCCTCAAAGTTTATTTACTAAGTATCTCAAAATACAACATGCCCCCCTATCACTTAGGTCTACACCTAGACTTTATACCATTGAACCATTAAACTAGGGGTTTGCATGCCTAAATAGGTATTACAACCATATTCCCATTTACATGTGATAAAATTCAAATCCTTAAATAATTATTACAATTTTATTCGTGAGAAAATGATGCTTGAAGCATCTACTTGTTTCTTTTCTCGCATTTCTCTCTGCTCCAAATACAAAGAACCAAATTAAGAACTCCTTAACCAAGTAGTTATTTATATGTCATCTTGTGTGTACTTTCTCCCATCATCCATTTCCATGTGCCATTCACCATGGTTCATAAACCCATGAATCATCACTTTAATTTATGTGCATGAGTCTCCTCTCTTCCACCACCACCATATGATATTTCCCTCAACTTCATAGATCTATCCCAATGGTGTTCCACCATTGAGAACAAGAATGAATTTCTAGCTACCCTTATCTGTCTTGTCCAAGTTGTGTTACACTCACAACACTTCCACTATGACCCAACATGATTATTCTTGGTTATTGATTGATGTATAAGCACACGTCATCTTCAAAGATTGAAACATATAATGACATTCATGAGTCCATCACTGACTTCCTTAGTCACATGTTTGAACCTCCATGATCGGCTTCTAAATGAACACAGATCCATGATCTCTTATCCATTGAGGATTTTTATCCCCATTTGCAGATCTATCCACAAGATAAAATGTGAAATTCACCTTTTGCATGTAGAATTGGTGGAGGTGGATGATGGTGTAGCCCTTGGGAAAAATGATGGGAGTCTGGCGCTGCATCCACGAGAGGATTATGCCCATGAATCCCTCTAGATCCACCTTTCTCATCCTCCAAATCCCTCTTTATCTTCCTCAACTCTTTCACAACACAATATTGAACTCATGACTTCAATATGGGTCACTTCTCATTACTCATAAATCATTCACACCAATTGCATGAGACCATACATCAAATCTCTCGCCATTTTTGTGTTAAGCCCTAATATTGGCTCATTACCCCTTAATTGGGGCATATTATATTAGTAATGTTATTTTATTTATGTTGGATTTAGGCCATTAGTTGTAATTATACCTCCTAGTCTCCCATATATACCAAGGAGACATTTTCATTTTGAATCATCTTGTAGAGACATTTTCATTTTGAATCATCTTGTACCTCTGAACATTTGTGGGGTAAAAGGAGGCCGCCCCCTCGAAGAGGCTTCTATTATCTAAATTATCTATTTTTCAAGGCTGAGTACTTCCTATGGTTTTTCTATGCTATATTGATGTTTGTTCCCAACATATGGTATCGAGCTCGGCATTCTAGGTTTCACCGCTACATCCGAGACAATCGGGAATTTTTGCTATAACTTTTTGTATAACGTTTCATAAGGAACGGCTTGGAGGATATTTAGTAGACGATCAAGGTACTGCTACTCAAAATTCATCTCCTCGAGGTCTTATAATTCTCAAGATACAACTGTATAAGATAGGGTTCGAATCATCCCTCAAATGAGTCATTATGAATTTTCATAAAAATTTTCTCAGAAATTTCAAACCCTTTAAATCTAGGAGGCCATTTACAGAAATTAGTAAGGTATCCTTGATAAAATTTTCAGTCATCATATTAAATTTTGTATATACACCTTGTGTAATATAGGGTATCCGACTAGTCCCATTGACTAGTCTCAAGAAGGTGTTTCGGTTAAAACAACTATCATAACTTCTTGTTATAGTATCCAAATTGAGTGGGTCTGGTTTCATTGGATCGTGTGGATACCTCAGAGTATTTTGGGTACAAATTTTTAGAATTTGATATCAGTTATTTTGTGCGGGCATGCTATACAAGTGAGATCTCCCTCGAAAGGCCAAAAATCAGCAAGTTGTGAGGAAGTTACAAGAATTCCACTTGGCACATCCACCTTGATCAGACCCCGTGGTAATTGCAAGAGAAGAAATATCAGAGAACTACCTAAAATAAAGGTTCTACCTAGAATGTTCTGGGAGATGAATAGAATAAATATTGTCTAGCAGAATCACTTCAAAATCAAGATTCAAAAGTGATACTTGGCCAACATACACCAAAAGGGACCTTCTACACCAAATAAGCCTTAAAACTCTAATTGGACTCTTTGATGAAGGTGAAGAAATGAGGGACATAAAATGAACTACAAAAGAAGATGGATTCATTGGATACTAAGATGGATGGCTTAAAAGGGGATACCATGGAAGCATTGAAAATTTTGTAACAGAAGACACCGAAAAGTGAAAATACATCCCATGAAATTGGGCGCGATGAGGACACAAGGAAGCAG
This sequence comes from Picea sitchensis, assembly GCA_010110895.2. Lineage (NCBI taxonomy): Eukaryota > Viridiplantae > Streptophyta > Pinopsida > Pinales > Pinaceae > Picea > Picea sitchensis. Next base: position 41,104 of record SNQJ01S0036563.1, read on the forward strand.
AATCAAGAATGGAGAAACTCCTAACTTTGGTTTTGAAGAACAAATCCACATTCCTAAGATTGATATGAGGAAGTTTGATGGCAAGGATCCAATCACATGGATACACTCTCAGATGGAGCAATTCTTGATCTCCATAATGTTCCACATAATAATAAAAAGGTACAAATTGCTTCTTTATATTTAGAACCTAATCAATTTGTTTGGTATCGATGTATTTTTTCTCTCAAATCACTCCCTCACTTGGACAATTTTCACGAAGAAATGATAGCACACTCATGAGGATACAAGGAGCACACCTTCTTTAGCCAATTGACAACTCTCAAGCAAAAGGGTCTTAATTTGTTACTGAGAACTTCCAAAGATTGAATAATATAAAGGTAACCGATATTCCATGAGCACTTGATTGATGTATTCATAGTGGAACTTTTAAAAGATAACATTCAACATGAGGTTCAGCTTTTGGGAACCCAAATCATTGAGGAATGCATTTAAGGTGCAAGAAATGTTGAAAGTGCACACATATGGCTACTAGAAGGACCTATCCCAACATCTATAGAGAGAACAATGCTCCTTCTCCTAAACACCTCAACCTACAAGGTTGACACCTCAACAATTGGAGGGAAAGAAAGAAAAATGTTTATGCTTTAATTGTGACAACAAGTACAATAAGGGACATAAGTGTAGCAGAAGAAATTATTCTACATAGATTGTGAAGAGGAAGAAGAACAAGAACAAGAACCATCTCACGCATGAAAACGTAGAAGCAATTTCTCATGAAGAGTTGACTCCCCAATGATATCGTAAATGCATTGGCTGGAATTAAAGTAACCTCCCTCAAACCCTCAAGATCAAGGATACATCAAAAAGAAAAAGGTAATAGTCCCAATTGATTATGGCGCATTCATAATTTCATTCACTATAAATCAGCCAGCATCCCACCCTGCTTTGTATACAAATACCAAAGAGTTTCGCAATGATTGCAGATGGAGGAACCAATAATTGCTCAGAAAATGCAATAAGATCAATCTTATCATGGGGAATATGTAATGAATAGTCCAATGATTTCTATACCCATGGGTGGTGCGTGATGTTGCACTAGGAATCCAATGGTTACAATCATTAGGAACAATGGTTTTTAATTTCAAGAACTTTCATGAAATTTTCATTGGAAGGAAAAAAGAAATTGAGTTAAGAGGTAACTGTGGAAGCCCTCGTATAAGGTTATAAGCTCTAATCGCATGACAAATTTATTGAAAAAAGGCATCAAGGCATTATTGCACAACTATGCCTTACTCAGATGTTCAAACATCTAAGCCATCTATCCTCAAGATCTCCAAAGGATCATTGATAAACATTCCAAAGTATTTGAAGATATTCCCAAATTTTTTCCACCCACTCGAAATCATGACTTGAAATTCACCTAATTCCCCGGAGTGTTCCTCCCATTATCAGCCATACGATACTCCCCTTATTCCCATAAGAGGGAAATTGAGTGCATGGTGGAAGAAATGTTAGAGGTCGGCAATATTGTAGGACCCAGCTTCAAAGTTCTTACTCTGCATCGCTGGTAATGGTATTCAAGAAAGATAGCTCATGATGCATGTGTCCATTTATAGAGAGCTCCAACAAGATCACTATTAAAGATAAGTTTCCCATTCCCACATTGATGAATTGTTAGATGAACTACATGGAGCAATCTATTTCACAAAAATTGATAGCTCCGTGGTATCAATGACGTAATGAAGGAAGATATCCCAAAACAACATTCCAACCTAAGGAAGGCCATTATGTAGTTTTGGCTCATGCCTTTGGCCTTACAGTAATCCTTCCACATTCCAAGGGTTGATGAATTCCATTTTCAAGCCCTTCCTCAAAAATCTCCAGGGCAGGCATTTTTGATTGATATACTAATCATAGCCCTGAGGATCATGTGCAACATGTTGACAAGGTGCTACAAATCCACTAAAGGGAGCAACAACTATATGCCAAACCACCTAAATGTTTCTTTGAGTAAAGGAGGCGTAATATTTTGGTCATATTGTATCTCATGAAGGTGTCAAGGTAGACCCTAACAAGATTAAGGCTTACATGGACCTGGGTCATTCCTAAAACATTAAAAAATCTAAGAGGATTTTGGGTTTTACTGTGTTACCACCAAGTAGTTTGTTCGTGAACTATTAGAAGAATAGCAAAGACCTTTAACGACAATTCAATCCAAGAAGGATTACTTTTCATGGACTCCAGAGGTAACCAAATATTTTGAACAACTTAAAGAGGTGATGTGTAAAGCTCATGTCTTGACCACCTTAATTCAGCCAAAACCTTTATTGTGGAATGTGATGCCTCGGAAAATGGAATTAGTGTTGTCCCACGTGTAGTTGAAAAGGCCCCGCCTTCAAGCCCACTCACCTCAGCTGGAAGGGACTTACACAAACCCATTTAAGGAGAAGGAAATGATGGAAATACCACATGCATTGAAGAAATGGCATCCTTACCTAATAGGTAGGCACTTCGTTGTCAAAACATCATGATAGTCTTAAAATACTCTTGAACAAAAGATCTATCTTCTTAAGAACAACAAAAATGGGTAAACTAAGATATTGGGTTATGATTTTGAAATCGCCTATAAAGAGGGGAAGCAAAAACAGACAGGGCGATGCACTCCTCAAGAAAGGGATGAAGATGTTGAGGCATTCCTTTCTTTGTGTTAATATCTCGATCATCCAACCCAATTGATAATAGAAGCAAGGGATTGTTCTGGAAGAATGACTAAAAGTGTGGACTCTCATTGAAAAGGTTGCAGCTAGATTCCAATGCATCAAATACATTTTACATGGAAAAATGATTCATCATGGTACAAAGATCACTTACATAAATATAAGCGATATTTAGGTAAGAACTCCCAACTCAAATAAAGCCACTGAATTGCACACCTCTCCGAGGGCACTCAGATTTTTGAACCACTATAGAGTCAAGAAGGATATTTTGGGATGGGTCTCAAAACTAATGTTCAAAGGTTTGTGGAAGAATGTGTATTTGGCCAACAAAAATAAGGTGGAAACAATTAAGACCCGTGTCTTTACAAGCAACCATTATCCATCCCAAGTCACTGAGGAGGGTTTCCATGATTTCATCACATACCAAAGTCCAAGGAAAGAGTGTCATCACAGGATTGTTGATAGATCAATTGGCATGCACACTTTTTCGCACTCTCTCATCCCTTCAAAGCTAGTAATACTGCCAACGATTCATCGGAGATAGTTCAAAAGCTACATGGTAGCCCAAAAGATTATTGTGGGCGACGTGAGTATCCCATCTCAATCGGACATTTTGATAGAATTCATTTTCCTTGTTTGGGTACCCACTAGCTCATAGCTCATCCTATCATCCTCAATCCGATAATAAACCGAGATAGAGAACAAATGGTCCGAAGGCTACCTTCATGGTTTCTGTCTCATGGAAAACGTCACAATGCACTTAACCGGATTATCCCTTATGTAATCGGAGGTATAACACTTCCTTCATATCGCGAACAAAATACACCATTTATGTCAGTTTATGGATACCACCCTCCCTTCCATCACTTCTTCTCTAAAAGAAAAATCTGGTTCAAGTGCTGGAAGATCACACGAAATCAACAAACAAATTCTCCAAATCTTAAAGGACAACCGACCATGGCACAAATCGCATGAAACAAAATGTAGATCAAATAATTAGCAAGGAAAGTTTTAAAGTAGGGATTGGCGTTTTTAAGACTACAAACTATACAAACAAAATGTCCCCTTCAAGTAGCCGCAAAGGATAATAAATTATCACCAAAGTACTTTTATGAATCTTTATAAGGTGTTGCGTGAAGATTGGTACTATGGGCACAAATTGAGTTGTCTTCGCATCTCAATGAAATCCGCCTTCCATGTTTCATGCTTCTTAAAGAAGGTTATAGGTGACAAGATCCCAGCTCAAACTATATTGCTAAAACTTAACAAGGAAAAACGTATTGAGTCTCGGGCCATCACCTACACAAGAATTCGCCAACTAAGAAATATATCCATTTCAGATTATCTCATTAAACGGAGGAAACCACCAGCTGAAGATTCAATTTGGGAAGATGAGTCTTTTACAAAAGCATCCAGAGTTACTGCCAAGTGACAACACTTGTCTCTAAGGAAGTAGCTGTTAAGCCCTAATATTGGCTCACTACCCCTTAATTGGGGCATATTATATTGGTAATGTTATTTTATTTATGTCGGCTTTAGCCATTAGTTGTAATTATACCCTAGTCTCAGAGAAGGGTACCAAGGAGACATTTTCATTTTGAATCATCTTGTACTTGAACATTTAAGTGGGGTAAAGGAGGTTTCTCAAGAGGTATTATCTAAATTATCTCTCTTTCAAGGCGCTGAGTAATTTTCCGGGTTTTTCTATGATATATTGATGTTTGTTCTTAACATTTGTTAGATGCCTCCATACAAGTTCTAAATCTTCACAAATATCTCTTTAATATATTAAATTGACATATCACTTGATATATGATAAAAATATACAACCAAATAGTTCATAAGTCATATTTATCCTTGACATCAGTAGATATGAGCATCCAGTCGAACTGAAGATCCATAAAAATAATGAAGATTTTGTTTGCAAATCCAACCATCAAACCAATCGATCTATATATTTACAAATAGATCCAATATTTTCAAGGAATCTAAGCAATTGATCCAAAACTGCATGCTTATTACCACTCACTCTAATACACTATCCATAAAACACCTAAGCCACTCTTGTTGGAGAGTCTAGGAAACACCAAACTCTAATACCACGTGTTAAAAATTTGAGAGAGAAATATTAAATACAACACAAAATCCACACACATAGAAATAAAAACAAGTACATAAAGCCAATGTTTACCTTGGAAACCCTTAATCGAGAAAACCAACACTCAATACATATACCTTTATTGACCTTATCCAATTTGGCCAAAGACTAGGTCACTTGAGGAATCTTGCAATGGAGTTATTCAATTCTTTAAATAGGCTTCATCACATCAAATACCATGGGAAATACCTTGGGTACCTAATACCAAGGGCCCGTAAACCACCAATGGTAAACCCATTAATGACCTTTTCAAGGTTATCCTATATACTCTATGACATAGTCAAGATGTAATATTCCAGATTTAAAAAGTAAGTAGAACATAAACAAAATGCTAGAAATTAGAGATGAACAACAATATAACTAGAACAACACCACAATAATACCAAAATGATACGATAATAACACCATAAAGAGCACTTTGATTACTGAGAGAAATGTTCACTTGCCTCTTCGAGGGGGTAACCTCCAACAAATAAGAGCTCTATTACAATAATATCCAAGACAAAAGTTCTCATACCCTCGACTCCTATTTATACTAAATATGTCTATCAAAAGAACCATCTAGAGGAAGATCCTTCTAGAAGCAGAAGCTTCTATTAGGTCTTCTTACATTGGACTTATTCTTCCTTATTGCTAGGCCTTATTAATATTGACCTTTATTACATGGAAATATATTAGTCTACCTACGTGAGGGGTTAGGTCCCTAACATGTCCTCCCCCTTAAAAACAACCTTGTCCTCAAGGCTTGAGATGTGGAAATTGTTGCAGAATGGTAGTTGGTTCCCAAGTGGCATCTGCTAGGGTTGTATCTTTCCACTAGACTAACACTTCCTTGATGGTTCGTGGATACAGGCGACACTCACGTTGGTCCAAAACTGCTTGTGGTTGTAGACAAATGGAGCCTTCTTCGTCCAACTCAGGAAGGTTGGTTTGAGTTTGGCACTTAGTTCCAATAACCTTCTTTAAGCAGGAAACATGAAAAATAGGATGTAGCTTAGAATGACTGGGAAAATCTAACTGATAGACCACCTGTCCCACACGCTTGAGAATGGTACAAGGACCATAAAATTTGGGCGCCAATTTCTGACAATGGTCAGCCTTGAGGGAATTTTTCTTGTAAGGTTGTAGTTGAAGAAACACCTGATCCCCTTTTGCAACTTGATGTTCAGAGTGACCTCGATCTACTTGTTGATTCATGCAACTTTGGGCCATGACCAAATTCTCTTTGAGGGTACGAAAAATAGCCTCTCGAACTGTAAGTGTTTGGTCAACCGCCTGGACCTTCGAGACACCTGGAAAATATGAGAGAACTAAAGGTGGTTTTTTTCCATATACCACTTCAAAAGGAGTCATGTGGGTAGTTGTATGGTATGAAGTTTTTTACCACCATTCATCCAGTGGCAACCATTGAGCCCATTGATTTTGCTTTTCCGAGGCAAAACACCTCAAATATGTTTCCAAAAACTTGTTGACAACTTTAGTTTGACCATCAGTCTGGGGATGATAAGTTGTGTTGAGATGCAATTGGGTGCCTTGTATCTTGAACAGTTATTTCCAAAAATTGCTGGTGAAAGTTGGGTCACAATCAGAAACAATAGAATTCGGCATGCCATGAAGCTTGAAGACCTGATCCATGAAAACTTGAGCCACAATGGATGTTGTAAATGGGTGTTGAAGAGCACATACTTGGAAATACGATCAAGTACCACCATGATGACTGATTTATTGCCCGATTTAGGTAAGCCTAGAATAAAATCCATAGAGATATCCCACCAAATAGCAGGTGGAATCGGAAGTGGTTGTAGTGTGCCATGAGATTTACTGTTTCTCCCTATTTGCGTTGACACACATCACATTTAGCCACAAAATTACGAATGTCATGTTTCATACCATCCCAGAAGAAAGAACGTTTGACCCTATCATAGGTTTTGGTAAACCCGGAGTGCCCAACTATGGGTGTATCATGAAGTTCAAAAAGTACCATGGATTTAAGTTTTGACTGTTTACTTAAATACAAACGGACTTTGTATCGAAGCTCATCATGGAGCTAAGAGTACCCTAGGGAAACTGGAGAATTGGATTGCAATTGTTGTATCAGATGCGAACTTTTGAGATCGTGTAGCCATTCCTAGCGAACAACTTGGAGCCAATCTGGTACAATGAAGGAGAGAGAAAAAAGGGACCCTTCATCTTCATATTTTCAGGAGAGTGCATCCTCAACCACATTGTCTTTTCCTTTCTTGTAAATGATATCATAATCATATCCAAAGATCTTAGCCACCCATTTTTTTTGCTCTGGGGAAGAAATGTGTTGTTCCAGAAAATACTCTAGGCTTTGATGATCTGTCTTAATTTGGAAGCGTTTCCCCAATACATAAGGGCACCAAAGATCAACAACATGAAAAATAGCCAACATTTCCTTTTCATAGATTGATTTGCCCAAATTTAGTTCAGACAGTTGTTTGCTGGTAAAGGCTAAAGGCTGACCCTCTTGCATAAGGACAATGCCAATTCCTTTCCCTGAAGCATCACATTCCAGGACAAAGGTCTTTGTGAAATTAGGAAGGGCTAGGACTGGAGTGGTGCACATGGCCATCTTCAAGTTTTGAAAATCCTGAGCAGCTGCTCAAGTCCAAGTGAAAGAATTATTTTTAAGGAGTGCAATGAGAGGTGCCACAATCTTTCCATAATTCGTAACAAACTTGCGATAATAACCAGTTAAGCCTAGGAATCCATGCAAGATTTTGAGAGTCTTTGGGTGAGGCCAGTCTTGTATACCTTCAATCTTTTTAGGATCCACCTTGACGTCGGCCTTGCCAACAAGATGACCGAAGTACTCGACTTCTGAGGAGCCAAAAGCACATTTAGATTGTTTCAGGAAAATTTGGTGCTGAGAGAGTAGATAGAGAACTTGATCCACATGAGAAATATGGCATACCCAGGTTTTTCTATAGATGAGGATATCATCAAATAAAAATAAGACAAAATGACAGAGAAAAGGACAAAAGACATGATTCATGAGGCTTTGGAAAGTGGAGGGAGCATTACACAATCCAAAGGGCATGACCAAAAACTCATAGTGGCCTTCATGAGTTCTAAAGAAAGTATTAGGAATCTATGCCTCTTTCATACGAATCTGGTGGTAGCCAGAATGAAGATCAAGTTTAGTAAATAACTGGGCGCCACTCAATTCATCCAAGAGGTCATCAATGACCAGAATGGGAAATTTTTCTTTAATGGTGAGTTTGTTGAGGGCTCAGAAGTCAGGACACATGCGCCAATAAAATTCTTTCTTAAGGACCACTACCATAGGAGAAGAGTAGGGGCTCGTACTAGGGAGGATAACACATGCGTTAAGCAGTTCTTGAACCATTTTCTCAATTTCAATTTTTTGGGAAAATGGGTGATGATAGGGACATATATTGGGAGGAAGGATTCTCGGGACAAGGGAATGGAATGATCATGAACACCATGGGAAGGAGGGAGTCCCTGGGGAGTGGATGATCCAGGTGGATATCGGTGGCAACCCACCTATTCCATGGGCTCAAAAAATAGTTTTTCATCTTGGCAGTTTTTCGACAGTTTTTCAGGTTCCAAACTTTCGGGGCCATTTTGAGGCCCTAAATGATGTCAAAAATAGTTCTTCTTGGTTATACCTTTCCAATGGTGTATCAAGCGCCCCAAACAAAGATCGTATGCAAAAGTTACGCCCTTGGGAAGTTGACGTATCAACTACCCCCATCAGGGCCCACAAACCTTTTGTATTTTCATCTTCCGGGGTTAGGGTTTTGGATTTTACTTATGTTAAAAAGGCCCTTAGAGCCTAATTGTAATAATCATCTTCTTGAGAATGCGAGTAGCCGTCACATCTCTTCTCAAAGATAAGCTACCACCATTCTAGTGAGTCTTAAACTCTGTATTTTTACAGTCTCTGTACATTTCTTTCATTAATAGAAATCGTGTATTACTGTATCTCTAGGTTTATGGTTTCATCTTTGATACATTTATGTTATATTATTGGATATCCGCGATATCTCTGTGCATTTATTTATTATATCTCTTCTCTCATTTCGTGCCAAAAATAATCTGGATCAATGGTATTAGAGCTGGTTGCTCTTGATCATTTTTTTTGTCAGTGCATGTCCCTAATGAGGTCCGAGTATAGAAATTTGGGTCTTGAGCTTGTCTCTCTTGAATAAAATCACTCTCACATGCCCAAGAAACCCTCCATGGCGGACGATTCTATCAATCTGTTGCTTGAGCAAGCTCTCATGCGACATAGGGACTAAATGATGGAGAATTTTTCCCACATCCTTCAAATCTTGACAATAAAAATAGGCACATCTTCATAAAACAACCACTTTGGAAGCACTTCTCCTTTCAAGGTATAGGTTAATTTTGATATTCCAGTATTTAAAGGTCAGATAGATGTGGATTCCCTAGACAAATGGTTAAATCTGCTTGAAGGTTATTTCTTTGTTCACAATTTTTCTGATAGAGAAAAGATCACCTTCGCGCTCCATAAGGCTCTCCCCCATGTCAAACATTGGTAGGAAACTTACTGGGAGCAAAGTTCCACAGAGGAGTCTGGAATATATGGGGCCAATCCCACTTGGGATTTTTTTGTGGATGCGGTAAAGGAACAATATTACCCTGTTGGAAAATATGAGGACCGGTACATGAGATGGACCACACTGTGGCAAGAGAGGGGTTAAGCAGTGTCGGAGTTCACCAATACCTTCCATACCTTGCGCACCAAGCTGGGTATCAAATACTCTGAGTGACATTTGGTTTTGAAATATTGCGAGGCTCTACACAAATACATACAAACTGAAATGGATTTTCTGGATATCTCATTACTCGGTGCTACGTATCAATATGTTGTTAAAATCAAGAAAAAATTTAGGCACCAGAGAAAACGAGAGTTTGAATATGCAAATCCACAACAACCAAAGTATGAGAAATACAACCCTGACAAACAGCTTCCAGAAAACCATTCTAATCCATAGGAAAAGAAGTGTCACAGGAAGACGAAGGACACCGTAAAATGTTTCTATTTCCACAAAATCCCCTGGCACAACACCGATGAATGTCACTCAAAATAGTCATTGGTGGTTGAGATCAAATATAAGGAGCCAAACCCTGATTCTGAATCTGATTCTGAAAATGTTGGTAAAAGACAAATCATCGACGCAGACCCCACTACTATTGTCGCGACCACAACAATTAAACCAGAAGAACCAACAGATCCAGAAGATGGGGAGCACCTTTTTCATTCACATATGTGGGTGAAGGGGACCCTGCTGGATTTTATTGTTGATAGAGGAAGCAAAAAGAACCTCATCTCACCAGAGTTCGTCAAACAGTTGGGATTGTCGACAACACCACACCCGCAACCATACAACATTAGGTGGCTTCGTCGGGGACCAGATCTTTGTGTCACCCAGCAATGTCGATTCTCATACGACATCCAACCCTTCAAGGATGAGCTATTATGTGATGTTTCCCCACTGGATGTCTGTGACATTTTGTTGGGCTAACCATATATGTTGAAGCACCATGATATTTATGAGTCTCGACCCCGTAGTGTTATTTTTACTCTAGTGGGTGTAAAACACCCGACCCCTAAATACTCTTTTAAGAGGTGAGGCATCATAATTTTGTTTTCTCCTTAACTATATTGTCTCGAATCATCTCTCAAAAATTATTTATCCTCTTCCACTTACCCGTAGCTTTCTAACGACTCCTACCAGCCGCTAATCCAACCCTTGGTTTGTATCTTACAACTTCCCAAAGTTCCTCGGCGTTCAATAGCTGAGAATTGCGTGACGTCTACGGGGATTTCATCTCAAATCATACCCTCTATAGGGTCCTATCTTGAGAAGAGATATCCATTCGAAAAACCTTCCAACATCTGGCATAGTCCTCGTCTAACTCACTGGCAGGTGGAAGTTACGTCGTTTCGGAGTTCATGGCCGCTTTTAATCGTGAACCTCCTGAGCTCCGAACTCATGGATCAGATGGACGAGGGGAGTCCCATGGGATCCCTAGATCCACGGTCCAAGTCACTTCACGACTTCGGGTTTCAGAAGACTAGGCCACGCTAACACATGACTCTCCTGATGCACGAACTCTGAACTCGTAGATCTGAAGATTGAGGTGGATCCCGAAGGATCCATAGATCCACGGTCTAGGTCATTTTACGACTTCGAGTTTCAAAAGACTAGGCCACGCTAACACACGACTCTCCTGATGCATGAACTTTGAACTCGTAGATCGAACGGTTGAGGTGGATCCTGAAGGATCCATAGATCCACGGTCCAGGTCACTTCGCGACTTCATGTTTTGGAATACTAGCCCACGCTAACATGCGACTCTCCTGATGTGCGAACTCTGAATTCGCAGATCGAGCGGTTTAGGTGGATCTCAAAGGATCCATAGATCCATGGTCCAGGTCAGTTCGTGACTTTGGGTTTCGGAAGACTAGGCCATGCTAACACGCGGCTCTCCTGATACGCGAACTCTGAACTCTAGGGTTAACTCTCGCACTCCTTCCCACAACCAATGGTCATGTCATCCCTGGGTTCCCTCCGAACAGATCTCGTTCATCCGACTTCCAGACCAGGAAAAATCTTCCCTTCCGCTGCTTTCGCATGACCATTTTCCTGAGCTTTACCCTGGGCGGGTTATGGACTTGGGTTTGGAAATTTACCCAACAAAGGTGTCTGAGAGAGAGAGGGACATATTACTGTATCATATTGATGGAAAGTAAATATTACAACCTGAGCCTTGATGTTTCAAACTTCCTTTCGATGGCCCTTGGCTCCGACACACACACTTGCTCACTTGCATGAAGAAGATCAACCACCTTTGATAAACTTTCTGGATTTCTTAGCTGTTGTAGCATCAGTCCTTCACACAGTCTTTCACCAATTCTCCAATGAATCTTGCTTAACCTTGTTTGCTTAACCTTTTCCATGAGAATTCACTCAATATATAGGAGAGAATGAATTGGTTACTTGGATAAGAATGATCCCGAAATATCATGGAAT
>SNQJ01S0036564.1:0-27852 GCA_010110895.2 Picea sitchensis
AAAAACGACGTCATGTGAAACGACGTTTGAGGGGGTCCGAGGTTTGTCGGTCTTCCGACAATAGAAAGTGGCAATTGCGTCGAACGCACCGTCGGAATTTGACCCAAATGCAGTAGTGCTAGATCCACCTTCTTGAAAATCAGGTCAAGGAACAGGTCCTTACATATTATGTCTGCGCTAAGCCTCCTAAAATAACTTGCACTTAGCCTTGCAAGTCTCAACAAACAATGTGCACAAAATCCAACAATTGTTCTCTGCATAAAGCAACCTTTACATATTATTTCTCGAAGCCAACTTAGACTGACTTCACTCTAAGTCCTATATACTTATTTATACATTACAAAAAGGCCTAAGCATGGGTAAATCCATCGGTCGACATCCCATACCCGTTACATAAACCCTAAAATCCCAAAAAGCCCATAAAATGAGCGATATCCCATGATCGTCGCTTTGCCAGGGCCCTCCATCTTCGACCAACGTGTCGAAGTCCCAAAAATGGTCAAACATGACCAATGTTTCCTCAAAAGTTGGTCGAGGGAAAAACAGTCCCCCAACACTCACATGTGACTCGTCCTGAGTCACTCTGATCTGGGAAACACTGCTTCGAAGGCCTCAATCTTAGCTCGAGTTGCCTCGACTTGTTGCTTCACCAGAGCCTCCTTCTCGGTGAACTCCTAAATTACTTTCTTAGTGACAGGCGCTTCCAGGCATTGTTCCACTGTCGTAACTACTTGTTCCAACTATGATCCTTATCCTTCAATTTATTCAAAAAACGTGCAGGCTTCGTCCTGCACTGGCTAGAGCCTCTGTGTCACCTCCATGACTTTGCTCTAGATGGCAGTAACCTCCTGATGAACTACGTGTTGCTCCTGCGACCTCTTCATCTTCTCAACTACAGTAAGTAGCTTCATTTGTGCTTGCACGATGGACACCTTCTTCTTCGCCTCCTCGAGCTGTGCTTCCAATTTCCTCATCTTCGGATCTTCTACAAGGTGCTCATAGGTCTATGCACTTCGGGCACTTAATTGTTTACACTCTTAAGCCAACTCCCTAATTCTTTCTATTATGCTCCTGGCAGCTTCTTCCCTCTGATCATGCACTTCTTGCAGAGTGCTAGGTACTGCTTGGATTTCTAGCGCCATTACTCTTGCTTGAAGTTGTTGAATGGCCTCAGTGAGCTTCCCCACTTGTATCTCAGTTGACTCCAATTATTCCTGTGCCAAGCCTGTCACAGAGAGAATTTCTCTATTTACTGCATCCTTGATCACAACCTTCTCTGCAAGCAGTTGGTATTTTTCTTCCTATATCTTCGCATTGTGTTGCTCGTACTTCGTCTGAATTTCATTTTTCTCCTTCTGCGCAACTCGAAGTTTCTCTAAGGCCTCCTCATTTTCTTGTTGCATGGCTCCTGTAGCCTATTCCTTTTCTTCCTGGGCTCGACTAAGTTGAGCCTCCATTGCATCTATTAACCTTCGCAATTGGGTGGGCTCATCCCCCAATTTTGCATTTTCTAATGAAGAAGACGCAGTAGGCACTGTGTTGCTCAAATGGATAACTTGTTGTATGTCTCTGAGCTCCTTCTCTATTATGTCATACATCGACTCTTGCTTTTCTCCATGTCTCTGCAAGATTTCTTCTGAAGCATCCTCTATGGTTGTGATGATGAGATCAACATCATCCATTGTGAGCACATTCTTCGACTAAGGCTTATTGGCGTAGGCCTTCTTCCTTTTCGAAGGTTTCTTCGGGGAAACCTTCCTCTTCTGCGATGTTTCTGCTCTAGTGAGTGGATCCTTTGGTGGTGTCACTTCTCTTTTTTCTTGCTTATCTCGTTCTTCCCCTCCCTCCTCTTGGTTCACTTCATCTCCTCCTTCTGCCTCGGATGAATCAGGCCTACTCTCCTCTGAGGCATTGTCCATATCATTTCTTTCTATGTTCCGCACTTCCTCCTTTTTCTTCTTTTTTCTTGCGCTACTCTTTCCATCATACTCAATCCGGGTGACCAAAGGACTTCCAATGATGTCAGGGTCTGAGATTTCTACATCTTCGACCGGTACAAGAAATTCGGTTGGCCATTTCTTAGTGATCTCTTCCATGTCTTCATCGGTCAATTTATAATAAGACTGCAACTCCTCCTTACTTTCATCATTGCACGCAGTTATGTAGATGAAGTGTCGGTCTGTGTGGAACTTCATTGGTGGCCTGTATTGATGCAAATTATCTGGGTTCATCTGTGTAAATGCTTCAATGGCGTGCGGCAGTTGTAGGTAGTAGGTATGGAAGACAACATTCGACTACCACTTCTTTTCCATATCGTTCGTATACCACAGGGTGGCGAACCACACGACCAATGGTTTTGATGGTTCAACTTCTGGGAAAGTTGCTCCTTCCAACATTTTCCAGGTGACAAATGCGATTAAAATTAGTAACCAACTAAAATGAAACTCATAGCCTTGGTCTTGTGCTTCGCGGTGGTCCTGTTCCAACTCGTTGACAAGGTAAATTGCTCAGTTCATCTGCATGCCTTCGACACACTTCCCTACCAGGTTGACTATGAACCCTGTGACTTGTGTCAGACAGTTCTTTCGGACGATCTTGCCAGCTATAAGATGACAAGATAGGCACATTGCGTGATCCTGGATGGAGGATACCTTGTAGCCTTGCTTCCCCTTCTCTACATCGCCATAGGCTTCCTTTATACGATGTGTTAGAGAGCGATCTGCAGCCTTCCCTGGGTAGAACTTTTGAGGGTTCAGTCCCTGCATGCTCAGTCTAGTGATCAAGTGGATCAGTGTTGGTTCCATAGTCACGCACATGTCAAGCCACAGATACCCTCCATGGTAGCACGAAAGGAGGAGTTTAACGCAAGAGTTAACCTCTTGATCTCAGCCGAAGTGGGGCATATTCATAACGTTCAAGATCGTTGATCTCGAGATCTCCTTAATCCACGGCTATGGAACTATCTTAGGCTTTTTCCCAGTCATCTTCGCTAGGAACCTATGCGGTGCGAGCATCGCATAGTTCTTTTGGTGTCCAAGGTTGAATTCGATGATCTTGAGAGCTGGGATTAGTCCCAACTGAGGTCCGACTACGCGTATCCCCTTCGGGAGGTATGCAGTGATCAATGTGTACTCAAAGTCACACCAGAATTTTTCATGGCTAACTGCACCAGCCAGAGGTGGGATGTACTTCGGCAAGACCGACGAGATCTTCTTCGTGTTAGCCAAATCATCATGGTGCTTTCTTCTTTTATCAGTCGCGGTTCATCTAGACCGACGTGCAGTCGAGGGGGATGCTTGCAATAAGCCAGTCGACGTAGCCCGTATTCCTACAGACATGACTTTCTTAGCCATGAGGTCAATCAAAATTTCTTCCATAGACTTCTCTAGCACGCTATGCTCGCCCGACAATCACACTTGTAATAAAATAAATAGGGTATGCGACTGGACACTCAAGGTAATCGAATGAATGGCATGGTCTAGATAGCACAACGTGATATGAAATCAATTCTCTGTTAGCTTGGATATCTCAATTTGCAAAAAGTGGTCCCGGCGCAGCGTGCGACAGGTTAAATAAGAAACGTCGTAATGGATTCCTCCAATGGGTAGGAATGCCTCAATCAATACGAATCCATCCATTATGGCATGGTATCAACGGTCCAATGATGATCTTTCCATCAAAAACTGTGTTTCTAGCCATTCTGAAGCGTCATTCTAATGGTCGAGACACCTCCAACAATCATATATCTTTGTCGTTGCGAAGTCCCATTCTGCATGGTTCTGCTATTCCAACGAGGTTCAATTTCTACAAGCCTGCCTTCTGCGAAGTCTTTTCTGGAACTTCCTGCAGTTTTTCTAACTTTTCTTTCTTCTTACTGAGATTTCTTTCCTTCTTTCCTGTGATCTGAGTCTCTGGATTCCTGTTTCCATTCTTATTCTTATCTTCTCTTAGCATAGTAACTTTGCATTACTGAGAGTCTTTCAAAGGGTTCAAGTGTAATACCTCTTCTCTTACTATTTCCCAAGTGGATGCACTTATTTACTGCATGGACGGGTTCTTTAATCCTTCTTGTGTTCTTTCAAATTCGAAAGCTAATTCTATGGACCTATGTTGCTTCGACTTATCCTCTGGTTCTTCTATTAGTCACGCTATTTTTCTGGCTATGAAGTCCCTTAATTCTTATTTTTTTTTGTTCCGTAGCTTCCTCCTTTACTTTCCTTCAGTTCTGATCTTTCTCAATCTAGGTCTTTCCTAACAAAATTTGAAAGGGGGCGATGTTCTCAACAAACTTAACGACTTCAAATTCTTCTTCAGTCGATGTTCCATGGACTATCATAGGTATATTAGTAACTCTTCCACATAGGGTTATCATATTTCCTTTAAACAATCCTATCCTTCCCAATGAAGGAACCATAGCAGGCTTTCCCAAAATTTCCCAAGTGCTTTCTGGCATAATATTCACATGTTTTTCTTCATCCAAGGTATAGTCTATGTCGAAGTCTCCTACTCTTGTTTCTATGCACTGCTTCTCTTTCAGGATCTCTGGTAAACTGATGTCTCTGTGATCATGCAGTGTTTCTTTCATCTGTAATAACATAGTCTCTGATTATTTATGGTTCTCTAACATATCCTTAGTCCCTTGACCTTCTTCGTAGTTTTCTTGTCTCATGTTCATCTTTTCAACTTTGGAAATCATTCTAGGGAAATCTTCAACCTTATCACCATTAGATTTACAACACAGACAAATAGGACCTATACCAGTGCATTCCTTAGCAAGATGTCCCGATCTTCTACAATTATAACACAGTGTCAATCCTCTCTTTCTTTTAAATGATCCCCAACCCTTCTTGTAATGTGCACTAGGATCACCGTGTTGGATCTGCAATCTACAAAAATTATTTCTAGGTTCCTGCATCCACTTGTTAGTCGAAAAATTATTTCTATGCATAGGAATAACATATCTTTCACTATTAAATTTATTCATATCAAATCTTTCTTCTAGTTGTGCCCTAGTTTTCAGACTAGGACACAATCTATCAAACATACCTAGATCCATACTTTCGAAGAAAACATTTCCACTTATATTACCTTTATCAGAGCACAAATCTTTAGGATCTTACCTCTTTTCTCCAGATTAGGTTTCTTTCTTAGCACAAAGCTTCACAAGTCAATTAGAATATTGCGCACTACAACAACAAATCTATGCATAGAGCTTTCTTTTTTCTTCATTTCCCAACAATCACAATTTCAGGTCTCGACAACAGAACCATTTTTTGACCCAGGGGCAGACCCAGGGTTCAGTGCTTCAACAGTGCACCAACAAAACCCTAACTACCGGCCCTTTCGTCAACACCTGTGAAGAAAATGAAGTCTCACCCAAGGTAGAGGCAGGGGGGTTGCAGGACTCAGGTGTCTACAACCTAGCTGGGACACAGATCTATGATTACAACACTTAAGAGAGAACTTAGCCAACAATATGCATTAGGTTATGATTCTTATGTACACCGCATATTAACCCTCATTATAGATTAGCGTAGTAACAACCAAGATCTAGTCCTTAAAACCTCTCATCACAAAGAATTAGCTCAGATATAACATTCATCGTACATAAATCACTAAGCAACAACATCAGATACATCTATTATATGTTATAACAAAAACACTAAGCAAATGAGCACATAAACAATGTAAGCAACATTGCACAAAGCACATCGAAACAGGATATACGTGGTTCAACCCAGTGTGGGGCTACGTCCACCAACTTCTTATTATTCTTTATTAGTCTCCTTAAATCTTATTACATTCTCCTACTCGTGTGCAAAAAGCCACAGAGCCAACTTTGCATTGGGCAGGTGATTTGTGCACAGCGCACTAGATCCACCTTCCTCAAAATTAGGTCAAGGCACAGGGCCTTACACATTCTGTCTGCACTAAGCTTCTTACAATCACTTGCACTTAGATTTGCAAGTCTCAACAAACAGTATGAACAAAAGCCAACAACTGTTCTCCGCACCTAGCAATCTTTACATATTCTTGCACGAATCCAACTTAGACTAACTTCTCTCTAAGTCCTATCTATTTATTTATACATTACAAAAATCCCTAAGCATGGGTAAACTCATGGGCCAACATCCCATACCTATTACATAAACCCTAAAATCCCCAAAATCCCACAAAATGAGCAATATCCCGCGATCTCCGCTTCGCCTAGGTGCTCCATTTTCGACTAGCCTGTCGAAGTCCCAAAAATGGTCAAACACAACCAATGTTTCCTCAAAACTTGGTCGAGGGCCTACAACATGTTACAACAAACAAAGCTACATTGGTATGTAAAGGATACACATAGATTGAATGAATCAAATTTGAAGAGACATTTTCCCAGTTGTCAGAATGGAATCAATACGATTTCTCTTAGCTTATGCATGCTCCAAGAATATTAAAGTGTATTAGATGGACGTGAAATCAGATTTTCTGAATGGGGAACTTGAAGAAGAAGTCTACATTGAACAAACAAAAGTATTTCAGTTGTCAAAGAACGTAGATTATGTGTGTAAATTGAAGAAGGCCTTGTATGGTATAAAACAAGCTCCTAGAGCATGGTACTCTAGACTGCATAAATATTTACAACAGGTCGAGTTCAGAAAATGAAGTGCAGACAACAACCTCTACATCAAGGTAACTCAAGATGGCATTTTATTAATTGAAGTTTATGTTGATGATATTATTTTTGGAAGTATTGATGACAGGTTAAGCCAGAAATTTGCAAAGGATATGCAGAATGAATTTGAAATGTCATTACTCAGAGAACTATCCTTCTTTCTGGTTCTTTAGATACGTCAAAGAAACCGAGGAATTTTCATTGCTCAAACTAAGTATATCAGATAAATGCTAAAGAGGTTCGGAATGAAATATTTCAAACCAGTTACCACTCCTATGAAAACCAGTTGCAAGTTGAGCAAAGATGATGATTCAAAGTCTACAGACTAGAGGCAATATAGGTCAATGATTAGTAGCTTACTATATGTGACAACATCCAAACCAGATGTAATGTAGGTAGTTGGACAAGTGGCACAATTTCAAGAAGAACCAAAGGAATCACATGTCTTAGCAGTGAAGAGGATTTTCAGATATCTCAAAGGAACAAAAGAGTTTGGATTATGGTATCCAAAAGGAAAGGATCTATCACTTATTTCCTACACAGATGCAGATTGGACAAGTTGTAAGAAACAATCATCATTATCTTTATCTACAAACGAAGCAGAGTATATTGCAGTAGCAGGATTGTTTACACAGATTCTATGGATCAAACAAACTCTGACAGATATACAGGTTGAGTATGATGATCATATTCCAATATATTGTGATAATACAAGAACCATTAGTATCTCAAAGAAATAGGTGATGCACTCCAAGACTAAGAACATTCCAATAAAGTATCACTTTCTACAGGAATAGGTTGCAAAGAACAACATCAGAGTTGAATATGTGGGAAAAAAATAACAAGTGGCAGACATATTTACAAAACCTCTTCCACGAGAAGCCTTTGAGTATCTTCTATAGAGACTCGGAGTAATTTCTACTCCAAAATGAATGATTTTTAATGTTTATCTTATATGTCTTAGATTTACATGAGGAAGCACCATAAAGAGTACAGCTCAGGTTGGGAGATCAGTTTCAGGAAGAGTTCATTCATGGGGAGTAGCCCTAGATGGAAACATGCATTTTCCATTGATGACAAAAGGGGAGAGATTTAGCAGATGAAAAGGTAAATTCTTGGAGAAAGAGAACATAAGCACGGTTCCAGGGGGAGAGATGGTAATAGGGGGAGAATTACTTCAGTATTTCATCAGAGTGTTTCCATCAATGCCAAAGGGGGATATTGTTGATTATTTGTGTTGGTTTTCATTGATTTCAACCCTTGAAGAAAGTCTGATAGCGAATTCCGGTAGCACAAAGGTTTGGGTAATGTACCCAAGTTTGTTTGATGTATAATGGTATGAGTTTTAATATATTTGAAGGTAATATTATTCTAGATATATAGTACATGTCATTCGATTTCCAATGGTATGTGTAACGTCACATAACTCCTCACGGTTAGAGAGTTATGGGCATGTGAAGTTGGAGAACCTTCATGAGTCATCTAGAATCCCCAGAAGGTCAAAGTAGTCAAAGTGGTTGCAAAGAAGAAATTGTTTAAATAATAAAGTGAAGTGATGAGTGTAATATAATTCAAAGTGGATACAAAATAAATTATTTAAATAATAAATTTAATGGATAAATTACTAAGTCGACAAGTGGTTAGAGGTGGATTAGCCCTAAAATAAGGAAAGTGGTTTAAGATGGTTAGAAGGTAACCCCTTGAGGAAGTTACATAAAAGTATAAATACGAGGCAAGGGTCTCTCATTTAATTACACTTGAGCATATTGAATATCTACAAGTGACAGAGGTAACCAAATCATATCTAAGGTGATTCTCAGAGGGAAGGTGAAGTAAACAAGGCCAGAATTCAAAGGAGGATATAGTCTTTTTATGATGCTTTCTAAGGTATGTTATTTACAGGTCATCTCACCACTTTCGCAATAACTTTTTTTATTACAATGATTCAGACAACAAAATATGGAGGCCGTTGAGAAAACATATCCAAGTAATTGTGATAAAAATTTCAGCTTGTGGGTCATTGTATTTTGGGGGTTACACTCCGTGGAAAATATGGTTTGTGGCTAGTCCTGAAACTAATCTAAAACAAGTGTTTTGGGTAAAAACGTCATAACTTATTCATAAAAAAATGAAATTAAGTAATCTCAAATGTATTGGTTAAAGTACATTATGTAGTATGTTTGTATTATTTTCAAATCTATACAACAAATATTATGTGTGAGTCATTCTCTACAAGTTCGATCTCTAGAATAAACCAAAATTTAGCAAGGTATGCCATTTTTTCTATAACTCCTTTTCTGGGAGGTTCTAAGAAGTGAAACATGGAGAAATCGTAGAAAATAAACCGAAGAACATTGTGTATTGTTTTTATACCTATATTCGTTGTAGGTACATAGTTATGATTATTGCAAGTTAGGGTTGTTGACCAATCCAAAACTAGTTATGTGAGACTAAAGTAAAATTTGATGAAAATGCTAGTCTCTTGTTAAGGAAGGTGTGCAGGTATGTGATCATATACACTAGGTTTGTTACAAAGTTACAAATCAGATTTGAATGATTAAATTGATAAGGTATTTTTGTTGAGGTTGAGGTACAGGTTGATGCATTGTTCAGGTTATTTGTACAGGTTGTTTGGTGCAGGTTGATTGGTACAAGTTTATAGCAGTATATCTCACAGTGATAGTGTGACAATGGTTTCATCATTCTACTTATATTCTAGGGTGTTTGGATGGGGCAAGGATAGGTGGTTGTAGCCACCTTCTGGTTGTATCTAGAGAACATAGGGGGTTGTAGCCTCCTTCTGGTTATAGCCAGATAATTGGCGAGTTGGAGCTTCCCTCGGGTTGTAGCCTGAGAAACTAGGGGATTGGAGCCTCCTTCCAATTGTAGCTGGAAAACAAAGGAAGTTGTTTCTTCCAATGAATGTAATTCTTAAAGACATATATGAAAAAGAATTATGTGGTTTTCTCTCGCTTTGGGTTTCCACATAAAAACATTGGTGTACGATGTATGTGTATAATTTCTCATTTGTTCATTGTTTATTTATTGTGAAACTATTGGATGATAATGATACATTGATATAACACTTGCATTCTATGGTTAAAAAGGTTTAAATTGATCTATTATTGATTCACCCCCCCTCTTATTAATCCAACAAAGCCATGTGATTCCTTGCCTTTCCTTGCCTTGCCTTGAGTTGTTATGTCATGTCATGCCTTGCCTTTCCAAGCCATTCCATGCCATGCCATGCCTTGACATGCCTTTCCATGCCATGTCATGTCATGCCTTTCCTTTCCTTTCCATGCCATGCTTTGGCTTTCCATGCTGTAATATCTCTCAGTCGAACCCAATTGTAAATGTAATATAAGCGTACTTAAGTTGGTGAGTTGTTTTGACATCATTTTGTAATGCACCTTTCATGGCATTATGAGTGCAAGTACTGCGTAGTAAAACGATGAAGTGTGCACATAGCAAGACACCGCGTGCAGTAACTAAAGTGCACGTAGTATGGGGGTCAACGAACCTCGTGTATATGATATGCATTATAGGTTGGTGAGCCAATTATGATAAGATGGGATGCTTATGTTTTGGAATTAGGCCAGTGCACCTAGATGTTAAAGGCCAACGTGCCTATCTTGTATATGTCTCATGATTAATATAAAATACATTGTTGCGCACATACCAACCACGATAAAAGAGATGGGGGACTAAATTTTATCAGTTAGGGAAAGGTAAAGCCAAAAAGGAATATTATATTAATATTTCCTTAAAACATAAAGTATGGATAATTATTTTATCCTAAGTTCTAAAGTTGGGGACAAGTGGACCAAAGTTGCTTCCAACATGACAAGTGTCAAGTTGGGGACATGCATACATATCGTGGGGACTTAGCTCTTTGGACATTTTTCACCATCATTCAGACAAACATCCTTACCATCATTCTCACGATCATTCTTACGATGATCTCGCCCATGATTCCTTCCATCATTCAGTCATCTAGTCAATGATTTCATGACCTTTTTCACTTCAGCAGTCAGTTATCCTTCATACATTCATTTCACTCTATCTGAGCCTGTTTCCATACCCAATTATTTTTGGTGTACCTGGTTAGCTTGGGAGCGGGATTATAGAAGTGGGTTTTCAGGCCCATGGGAAACTGAAGAGGCGGGTTTTCAGGACCGTGAGAAATTATCTAAGTGAGAGAATTGTTGGGGAACTGATTCCTGGAGGAGCTAAAATGCATCTACAGTGATCAGAGACTTCATATCCGGCCTGTTGTTGAATCCCTAAAAGGGAACTGGGGCAGCCGAGGGACTATTGAGAAGAGAAGGGGAACACTTCCTTGGGTGGGATAGGCATGTGGGGAATGAGAGACTGTACACTGTTAGTTGAGTGAGCACCTGAGATAGATTCTTTTTTGTTTTCTATTAGCCTTTATCCTGGTTTGGAATCCCTTTACTCGGGTGGAGTTTAGTCCCAGCTCAGGGGTGACTCACTGTTGAGAGTGATGAATAGTGTGGTCTAAGGATGGGAGGTTCGTGGACGGTCTGCACACAGTTGGTGACAATATTTCCAAGATAAGTACCAATCGTGTGATAAATTTACATGTTGCATTGTTATTTACGTGCTTATGTTACAGTTTATCATATGTGTGATTATAATTGTCTATATGTTTATGGGTATTTCCCTTTATATGCTGCATGTCTGTGTTTACTGTTATTTCAGTATGAAATTGTATATTTACAAGATGTGATTGTTTGTTTACGTTATATTTAAATCTTTCACAAGAGTTTTGTATGTATATGTTATAATTGCATGCAGTTGAAGTGAAAATTTATGTGGCATAGCTCAGTTGAATACTGGGTATGTTACAGTATGTTCCGCAATGAGACAATGAAAGTGTTTCCTCGTGTAGCCTGGCTCTTTGTGAGGCTGGGAATGTTACAAATACGGTTTCAGAACTAAGTAAAGCATCTGAGGAGTGGCATGCCTGACCGTTGTGAGGTCGGGGGTGTTACAGTATGGTATCAGAGCTTTAGTTCCAACACTAAGACTAGATGGGATGGAAAGGTTCAGTTGAAGCGAATATTCACAGAAGATAAATTTCGAAGTGGCCAAATTTTCAAGTCATAGAGCGTCGAAGGAAAATTTTGGGACCGTGCGGAAAATGTTGGCCTGCAGGTGTGCGCGGTAAATTGTGGCACCGCACGGAAGAGTATTGTGTACGGTCATGCACACTGAATTTACCATTGCACGGTGAGCACACACATAGTAATGTGCACATGGAGTGCGCAGCATTGCAAAACACAGAGGCGTTGGTTGGTGTGCACATAATATGAGTATAAGTTATCTCGCAAAAATGTAGTCAATAGTGTGCGCAGATTATTATGCACGGTGAGGCATATTGAACTTTGGCATGACACAATGCATAGGGAGAAATATGCGTGGAATATCAGTGCGCGATACCAAAACTGTGCGCAGTGGATATTGGCGCACAACGCAAAAGTAGTGTGCGCAAGCTATTAGCACGACGGAGAAGAAATGCATAGGGGATATAGGTGCGAGGAAGCATGATTTACCTTGTAGTGTTGTTGTGCACGATAAATATGGGTGTACAGGTTGAATGTTTGTGCGCGTGAAGTCGTTTGGAAGGCGATGAGTATGAGTTAATAGAAAAAATTGCATGATTTTAGAGGAAAAAAAAACACACAACTGCATCGGAGCATTATAAAATAAATTGAGAGTTGGTTGTGAAGAAATAAATCTAAGCTTACAAGAAAACCATACTTTAAAAGAAAACATGACTCATAATACCACTAGATAGAATCTTGCAATAAACAGTCCAAAGTATGCTTCTACATTTATATAATCGTATTAATCTCAAAATTACAAAAAGGGAATGATAACAATTATCATATTATAAAAGGACAGTTTAAGAACAAGCCTATCATCTCTGGAGTCCCTTACCTATGCTACTCCCTTGTTCCAAAATTCGTTGAAATACACCTAACATTAGTTGAGGATTCATTTCAACTTAGTGATCTCCTCCTTTAAAGAATCCAACTAGAACGGTTGATTCTCTCCAACACTTTCGGTCGTTTCAGCTATGGTTTCCTTCTTCTATCGCTTGCTCCTTTTCTTCTTAGCAGCTGGCCTATTGATGAATAAATCCTTCATAATGGGATTTGTCCTAGCTTCCAATGTAGAGTCGGTGGCAGGTTTTGTGCAAAACTTAGTCGCTACTACATGCGTGACTTCCCTTTCCTCCTTATTCGCAAGAAAGTATAGCATGTTACCTGAATGACCAATCTCACTAAATTTATCCTTGTCCATGTACCTCGGTTTGTGGATACCAAAATGCTTTTACAGAGAATAGAAAGTTGAGAAATTTGGAGATTTCCCTGTTTATGGATAAATTGATGTCTCCATACTTGAGGATTGGTAGTTATAGAATCCCAATTATGAAGCACAGACAGACTACATACAAGTGCGTTGGGTTGCCATGCTCAGCTAATCCATTTCAAATGATTATCTTTTGAGTTTGTTATATGGTGGCGTTCAACTGATGTCATACAAATGTGAAGTACCGAATGAGTGAAACGGGGTGATCTTACTAGCAGTCGCCCGTTCCACGAGTGGTAGTTTGACATTTTGAAACACGTGATACCACGTCTTGGCGAAAGTGGTTTTGGAAAACCTCCTTTCTGCCCAGGTGTATCTCTAAAGGCACCATGTGTCTATGTTCTCAATACTTGGGTCTTATCTAGAATTGTCATGGTGATAACACCAGGAAATTAGGAGAGATAATTTTGATGTATATATGGAGCCAAAATGGTTCATATTTTTCATGATTTGTTGAATTGTTAACCTAATAAGTTTCGATGGTTGGACGTTTTGCAGAATTAACAACAACTAGATCAAATCAGATAAGTGCAGAGATAGGAATGGAAGAGGCACAGGAGAATTACAGTCAGCCATATGAGAGCAAAGGGATGGATGTCCATTTGGGCATTGAGGGAACAAACTCCAATGGACATGGAAAAAAAAGGAATGAAAACATGAATATGGCATAGAGCATTAAAAATTTGCAGAAGGATGTCCAAAGACATAAGGCTGATAATGAAAGGCTTATGAGAGCCAAGGAGCAGCAGGATGACTTAAACATGAAGTTATTGGAGGGCTTGAACATAATAGAAAATAAATTGGTTAAGAAGAGTGAATCGAGCAAATCTGAAAGTCACAAGCCTTCATATGAGAAAAGAAAAGCAAGAAGTGTTAGCAAACACCACCATCATTCCCAAAGGCATTCCAATAAGAGAACAAATAGCAGCTCAAGTCCATCCCCTGTCAGAAGGCATAAGAGGTATGGGGTGGATGAGCTACGAGGAGAAATGAACAAAATCAAACCTCCTACATTTGATGGTGAGCACAAGAAATATGAAGATGCAGAAACATGGTTGTTGGGCATGAGAAAGTATTTTCAGTTGCATAATTATTCTTCTCATGTAGAGGGTAGAATTGTTATTTATCAACTCAAAGGAAAGGAATCCATGTGGTGGGATCAGATTGTGCAGGTGCAACACATTAAAGAGAAAAGTGTTACTTGGAGGGAATTCAAGAAGTATTTCGAGAAGAAATACTTGACTAAGAGATACTATGACAAGAAAATGAAAGAGTTATTTGAACTCAAGCTTGGAAGTATGACCATAGATGAATATACGAGAAGGTTTCTAGAACAGATGAAGTATGTCTCATTCATCGAGGATGAGACAGTCAAAATTCAAATGTATTTGAGTGGATTTGCATCATTCATCAGTGAAAAAATACAGTACGATGAACCCAAGACATTGGAAGAGACCATAAGGCAAGATAAATGTCTATGTGATTAGCATAAAGCAAGGCCAGTTTTCGAAAAGTCTTGGGAAGACAAAAAGAAATTCAATATGGATCAAAGGAAGAAGGGAGCTAAGTCACCATTCTTCATAAATAATCCACAAGGACAGAAAACTCCTAAAGAACCTAGAACAATTGACATAGGGAGTCAAGGGCCAAGGCATCCACCTATTCAATGTCGGGGTTGTAAATGAGATCATAGGTTCAGAGATTGTCCTCACAGGAGTGAAAAAGGAAGGGTTGTTCACAATGTACAACCAGCTGAAACAGTGGAGGACATGGGCAGATATGTGCCAAGGATCTATGCAGCCCTGGATAACAAGAAAGTAGAGTATCATTCCCACATGATTGAAGTGGAAGGTATGATCAACAACCAAACCATTGTTATTTTAATTGATTCAGGAGCTAGTCATAGTTATATAGACCCAAAGATGGTGGAAAGTTAGCATTTTCCAAGAAGCAAACATGGGAAATCCTAGTTGGTGCAGCTGGCTACAGGAGCCAAAAGAAAAGTTAATGAGATGGTTAAGTCATGCCTCACGGACATGAATGGATTGAACACCAAGGCAGATTTGAACATCTTGCCTTTAGGTTCCTATGACTATCTAATTGGGATGGATTGGTTGGACCAACATCATGCTCTCCTGGATTGTCATAAAAAAACATTCACTTGTTTGGATGAGGAAGGAAAACTAAGGAAAGTGCAGGTAATTCCCATAACAGTAACCATTAGAGAAATTTCAGCATTGCAGCTGAAGAAATGTTACAGAAAAGGATGTCAAATATTTGAAGCTCATATAGAAGATACACCTAAAGATAAGGAACCAAATTTGGAAGATTATGCAGTCCTGGAAGAATTTGAATATGTGTTCAATGAAGTACCAGGACTACTCCCAAAAAGAGACATTGATTTCTCTATAAATCTAATGCCTGGAGCAACACCAGTATCAAATACTCCTTACAGAATGAGTACACCAGAATTGAAGGAGTTGCAAATGCATCTTAAAGAACTTCTGAAGAAGGGGTATATACGCCCAAGTGTGTCACCTTGGGGTGCCCCAGTCTTGTTTGTGAAGAAGAAATATGGAACATTATTATTGTGCATTGACTTCAGACAGTTGAATAAAGTGAGTGTTAAGAACAAGTATCCTCTGCCAAGGATTGGTGATCTCTTTGATCAATTGAAGGATGCAAGGATATTTTCAAAGATAGATCTCAGATCAGGATACCATTAGGTAAGGATTAAAGAAGAAGATATCAACAAGACCTCCTTCGGGACAAGGTATGGTCATTATGAGTTCACAATGGTTCCATTTGGGTTGTCAAATGCAACAATTGTTTTCATGTGCTTAATGAATGGTGTTTTCCGATAATATTTAGACAAGTTTGTCTTTGTATTTTTGGATGAAATTCTTATATATTCTAAGTCAGAGGAAGAGAATGAACATCATTTGAGGATGGTTTTGCAATCATTAATGGATCATCAGTTGTATGCCAAATTGAGCAAGTTCTCATTTTATCAGAAACAAATTCATTATTTGGGGCATATCATTCCAAAATATGGGATAACAGTGGATCCTGAGAAGATAGAAGCCATTAGAGAATGGTCAGCGCCAAAGAATGCGATAGAGGTAAGATCATTCATGGGTCTTGCAGGCTACTACAGAAGATTTATTGAAGGATTCTCAAAGATTGCACACCCAATCACTTCCTTGCAAAGAAAGGGAGTGAAGTTTCAGTAGACACTGGTTTGTGAAAAGAGTTTCCAACACTTGAAACAATTATTGACAAGTGCTCCAATATTAACGATTGTAGACCCAAATGAAGACTTCATTGTATGCACAGATGCATGTAATGAAGGACTTGGTGGATTCCTCAGTCAAAATGGTTTTTTCATATGTTATGAATCAAGGAAGTTGAAGGAGCATGAAAGAAATTATGCCACTCATGATTTAGAGTTGGCAGCCATAGTGCATGCCTTGAGGAAATGAAGACACTACCTCATGGGAAAAATGTTTGAGCTAAGAACATACCACAATGGTCTGAAATATTTATTTGATCAGCCAAATCTAAATGCTAGGCAGAGCAGCTGGTTAGAATTTTTAAGCGAATATGACTTTGATATAAATCATATCAAGGGGAAAGAGAATAAAGTGGTTGATGCACTCAGCAGGAGGGTACATGAACTACATTCTAAAACCATTATCATGTATCAGACTAATATTAAAATCAAAATTTTGGAGGCTACAAATGCAGATCTGCAATACAGAGAATCGGTAGCAAATCTACAGCAAGGTAAGTTACCACAAAAGGTGGATAATTATAATTTGGGAATAGATTGAATATTGTTGCACAAGAACAAAATTTTTGTTCCAAATGTCCAGGACTTGAAATGTATGATTTTGCTTGAAATGCATAATGTTCCTTATGCAGAGCACACAAGATATCAGAAAATCGTGGCAACGATCAAGAGCCATTACTTTTGTCCAGGTATGAAGAGAGAGATCGTTGAATACATCACTAGATGTATGGAATGCTAGAAAGTTAAAGATGATCATAGGCACCCAGCAGGGTTGTTGCAATCTTTGCCCATTCCTGAATGGATGTAGGAAGTGGTGACAATGGATTTTATTACGGTATTGCCCAGAATAGGAAATCTGCATGATTCGATCATGGTAGTGGTGGACAAGCTTACAAAATCTACCCATTTTATTGCGCTGAAAACTACTCACAAGACAACAGATGTTGTTGATATTTTCATGAAGGATGTGGCATGATTGCATGGCATTCCTAAAACAATTGTGTCCGACAAAGACCCAAAATTCACTTCGAATTTTTGGAAAGGATTGTTCAAAGGATTCAGAACGAATCTGAACTTTAGTACAACTGATCATATTAAGTCTAATGGACAGACAGAGAGGGTGAACAGAGTGATAGAAGACATACTAAGAATGTATGTGATGGATAAACCATCGAAATGGGAAGACTACCTACACTTGGTAGAATTTGCTTACAACAATGGGTATCAGGCATCATTGAAGATGAGCCCATTTGAAGCACTTTATGGCAGAAAGTGAAATACTCCAGAGAGATGGGATAATCCATATGATAGGACAGTAGGTTGGCCATAGTTTCTCAAGGAGATGGAGGACCAAATGATAAAAATTAAGCAGAATTTAAAAGATGCCCAAGATAAGTAGAAAAGTTATGCCGATAAGAATAGAACCCACAGAGAGTTTAAAGTGGGTGATCATGTTTTCTTGAAGGTGAAATCTAACAAGAGTTCCCTGAAGTTGGGAAGCTATGCCAAGTTGGCATCCATATTTTGTGGGCCATTTGAAATCCTAGAGAGGATTGGCCCAATTGCTTATATGATTTCATTTCCTGCATCTATGTATGTTCATAATGTATTCCATGTATCATTTCTAAAGAAATATATACCTGATGCTAATCATGTCATTGATTGGAATGTGATTCAGGTGGAACAAGAAGTAGTTTTTCAAGTGCATCCGGTGCGTGTTATGGACCAAAAAATCAAACAGCTTTGGAATTGAGCCATAGGGCTTGTAAAGGTCCAATGGACCTGGTACGGTCCTGAGGATGCTACTTGGGAGCATGAGGATGCAATGCGAACAGAATACCAACATCTTTTTGAGGATTTATGAAAACTTGTTGTATATGGGTATATGATGCACTAAGGCCAGTGCATAAATAAGGGGAGGGGATTGTAATATCCCTCGACCGAACCCAATTGTAAATGTAATATAAGTGTACTTAAGCTGGTGAGTTGTTTTGACATCATTTTGTAATGCACCTTTCATGGCATTATGTGCGCAAGTACCATGCAATAAAACGATGAAGTGTGCACATAACCGGACATTGCGCACAGTATGGGGGTAAACGAACCTTGTGTATATGATATGTATTATAGGTTGGTGAGCCATTTATGATAAGATGGGATGCTTATGTTTTGGAATTAGGCCAGCCCACCTAGATGTTAAAGACCAGCGCGCCTATTTTGTGTATGTCTCGTGATTAATATAAAATACATCATTGCATGCATATTGACCACGATAAAAGAGATGGGGGACTAAACTTCACCAGTTTGGGAAAGGGAAATCCAAAAAGGAATATTATATTAATATTTCCTTAAAACATAAAGTATGGATAATTATTTTATCCTAAGTTCTAAAGTTGGGGACAAGTAGACCAAAGTAGCTTCCAACATGAAAAGTGTCAAGTTGGGGACATGCATACATATCGTGGGGACTTATCTCTTTGGAAAATTTTCACCATCATTTGGATGAACATCCTTACCATCATTCTCATGATTATTCTTATGATGATCTTGCCCATGATTCCTTCCATCATTCAGTCATCCAGTCAATGATTTCATGACCATTTTTCACTTCCACAGTCAGTTATCCTTCATACATTCATTTCACTCTATCTGAGTCTGTTTCCATACTCAATTGTTGTTAGTGTACCTAGTTATCTTGGGAGCGGGATTGAATAAGCAGGTTGTCAGTGTCATGGGAAACTGAAGAGGCGGGTTTTTAGGCCTGTGAGAAATTATTTGAGTGAGATAATTGTTGGGGAACTGATTCTTGAAGGTGCTAAACTGTAGCTATAGTTCTCAGAGACTTCTGGTCTGGCATGTTGCTGAATCCTTGGAAGGTAAGTGGGGCAGTCGAGGGACTGTTGAGCAGAGAAGGGGAACACTTCCTTGGGTGGGAAAAGCATGTGGGGAATGAGAGACTGTAGGTTGTTAGTTGAGTGATCACCTGAGATGAAGTCTTTCATGTTGTCTATGATCCTTTAGCCTGGTTTGGAATCCCTTTACCCGGGTGGAGTTTAGTCCCAGCTCGGGGGTGACTCACTGTTGAGAGTGATGAACAATGTGGTCTAAGGTTGGGAGGTTCGTGGATGGTCTGCACACAATTTGTGACAATCTTTCCAAGATAAGTACCAATTATGTGATAAATTTACATGTTGCATTGTTATTTACGTGCGTATGTTACAGTTTATCATATGTGTGATTATAACTATCTGTATGTTTATGGGTATTTCCCTGTATATGTTGCATGTATGTGTTTACTATTATTTCAGTATGAAATTGTATATTTACAGGATGTGATTGTTTGTTTATGTTATATGTAAAGCTTCTGCAAGAGTGTTGTATGTATATGTTATAATTGCATGCAATTGAAGTGAAAATTTATGTGGCATAGCTCAGTTGAATACTGGGTATGTTACAATATGTTCTGCAGTGAGAGAACGAAAGTGTTCCCTCATGTAGCTTGGCTCTTTGTAAGGATGGGAATGTTACAAAGATGGTTTCAAAGCTAAGTAAAGAATCTAAGGAGTGGTATGCCCGACCGGTGTGAGGTCGGCGGTGTTACACATGCCATGCATTTCCTTTTGATTCCATGCTTTTCATTTCCATGCCATTCCATGGCATGCCATGCCATGCCATTCCCTTCCCTACTGTGACATGCCATTGCATTCCTTTCCATTCCATGGCCTGTCACGCCTTTCCATGCCATGCATTTCCTTACCTTTCCATGTCATTTCATGACATGTCGTGTCTTGTATTTCCTTGCCTTTCCTTTCCTTGCCATGCCATGCCTTGCCAAGCCATGTCGTGGCATGCCTTTCCTTTCCATGATATGTCATTGCATGTCTTTCCTTTCCATGCCATGCCATGGAATGCCTTGCATTCCCATGCCATGGAATGCCTTGCATTCCCATGCCATTCCATCCCATTCCATGACATCCCTTGCCTTGCCATGGCATGACATTCCTTTCCTTGCCTTGCCATGACATTCCATTTCATGCCTTGCCTTTCCATGACATGCCTTTCCATGTTTGGCCACGTCATGTTGTGACATGCATTTCCAAGCCATACCATGCCATGCCTTGCCTTTCCATGACATGTCATTTCATTCCTTGCCATGTATTTCCTTATCATGTTAGTCCATGTCATGCAATTCCTTTCCAATCCATGCCATTGCATGCCTTTCCTTTCCATGAGTTTAGTCCCAGCTCGGGGGTGACTCACTGTTGAGAGTGATGAACAATGTGGTCTAAGGTTGGGAGGTTCGTGGATGGTCTGCACACAATTTGTGACAATCTTTCCAAGATAAGTACCAATTATGTGATAAATTTACATGTTGCATTGTTATTTACGTGTGTATGTTATAGTTTATCATATGTGTGATTATAACTATCTGTATGTTTATGGGTATCTCCCTGTATATGTTGCATGTATGTGTTTACTATTATTTCAGTATGAAATTGTATATTTACAGGATGTGATTGTTTGTTTATGTTATATATAAAGCTTCTGCAAGAGTGTTGTATGTATATGTTATAATTGCATGCAGTTGAAGTGAAAATTTATGTGGCATAGCTCAGTTGAATACTGGGTATGTTACAATATGTTCTGCAGTGAGAAAACGAAAGTGTTCCCTCATGTAGCTTGGCTCTTTGTAAGGATGGGAATGTTACAAAGATGGTTTCAAAGCTAAGTAAAGAATCTAAGGAGTGGCATGCCCGGCCGGTGTGAGGTCGACGGTGTTACACATGCCATGCATTTCCTTTTGATTCCATGCTTTGCATTTCCATGCCATTCCATGGCATGCCATGCCATGCCATGCCCTTCCCTAATGTGACATGCCATTGCATTCCTTTCCATTCCATGGCATGTCACGCCTTGCCATGCCATGCATTTCCTTACCTTTCCATGTCATTTCATGACATGTCTTGTCTTGTATTTCCTTGCCTTTCCTTTCCTTGCCATGCCATGCCTTGCCAAGCCATGTCGTGGCATGCATTTCCTTTCCATGATATGTCATTGCATGTCTTTCCTTTCCATGCCATG
The DNA here is from genome assembly GCA_010110895.2 of Picea sitchensis. NCBI lineage: Eukaryota > Viridiplantae > Streptophyta > Pinopsida > Pinales > Pinaceae > Picea > Picea sitchensis. The sequence continues at coordinate 21,435 of SNQJ01S0036564.1, forward strand.
CCATGGAATGCCTTGCATTCCCATGCCATTCCATCCCATCCCATGACATTCATTGCCTTGCCATGGCATGACATTCCTTTCCTTGCCTTGCCATGACATTCCATTTCATGCCTTGCCTTTCCATGACATGTCTTTCCATGTTTGGCCACGTCATGTTGTGACATGCATTTCCAAGCCATACCATGCCATGCCTTGCCTTTCCATGACATGTCATTTCATTCCTTGCCATGTATTTCCTTATCATGTTAGTCCATGTCAGGCAATTCCTTTCCAATCCATGCCATTGCATGCCTTTCCTTTCCATGACATGCCATTCCATTCCTTTCCTTTACAGGCCATTTCTATGCATGTCCATGTCATTCCATGCCATGCCTTGTCATTTACATGACATTTCCATTCCTTGCCAATCCATGCCATGACATTTCATTTCCATGTCATTGCAATTCCTTGCCAAGCCATGCCATGCTAAGCCTTTCCATGCCATGTCATGCCATTTCCATGCCTTTCCAATCCATGCCATGGAATTCCATTTCCATGTCTTTCCATGCCATTTTCATTCCATTTCTATTCCATTCCATGCCTTTTCCATGCCATATCTATGTCTTTCCAAGCCATGACATGGCATGCCATGCCGTTACCATGCCTTTCCAAGCTAATAAATGATATTAACTAAGTTCAAACAACTCAATGGGAAGTCCCAAACACCACAAATCAATAAGGAAACTTTAGTTTTTATAAAACTTATTATTAAGATGTTTAACATAAGTAATATGAAAAATCATACAATGCAAGGGGGATAAAAATGCAAGCATAAAATAGGGTTTAGATAACAAATTCTTTGTGAAATGGAATATGGCACATAACAACCATAAAATATTCAAGACATCAAGCCCTAAATGGATGTAAATTATGAAATAAATGTACTAAAAGGTGTCAAGGTGTATTTTAAGGGTAAAAGATGACAATTAAACCCTAGACGTCAAGCTAACAAGTTTGTAAATTGAGGGTAAGTCCTAATCTATCCATGAAATTGAGTGTTTCAGGACAAGGTTAATTCAAGAAGAATACAATATAACATGCAATATCACCACTTTGATTAAACATCTATTTAATACATTCAATAAATAACCATCAATGACTTAGAAAGAGCACTTGCTAGGTAAATAAATGATCATCCATGAATTCCTAATCATTAAATCATCCACAAAACATGAAACATTGATCTCAGGTATCTTCATAGTTGTGAAACATGGATTATCATAATTAATAGGATTTACATAGAAAGGGATGTCACCAAAGAGGTTTATGTTACATCCTTATGGTGTAGTCTCACTATACTATTGATCCATAATTTATTTTGGATTGCATGGAAAACAACATAACTTGAAGGTCTTACTGATCCATGTCCTTCCTTTCAATTCCATGCCATGCCATGCCTTACCTTTCCATGCCATGATTTTCCATGCCTTTCCTTTCCATTCCATTCCATGCCTTTCCATTCCTTGCCTTTCCATGCCATGCCATGCCTTGCCATTGAGACTTGCCATGCCTTGCCTTGAGCCTTAGAAGTTGTTTAAGAACTTAAGAGGTCATATGTGATGGTTTCATGTTTGGACTTAGATGCATAGAATATTAATACTTCAACTAAGGCCTAGTTTCCATCCCTCAACCATATTAAGGCCTTGAAACCCATAACTAATGATCAAAACCTTGTGAGGGAACTAACATATTTCTCAAAGGTTGAAGATAACCTCCAAAAGTAATGTGTGGTTCTTTGAGGCATTGTTCATGGATCCAGATGCCTTAGAGATTTCTTTAGTACCTAAGGCATGGCCTTCATCCCTATCATTTCCATGGCCCTAAGACACATACCTCCTACTCAAAAAAACCTAATGGCACTTACATCCCCAATCATAGGCCAATGATACAGTCAAGAGGCCACATCTGATTGTTTGAGGCAACCTTCTTGGCCATAGATGGATATAAGACTCCTTTAGGGTGTAATGTTCATGTTTCCTCCTCTAGCCATGTCCAAGGCCCCAAGACCCATACCCAATACTAACAAGAACATATGTGTTATGTTTTGCATGAAAATTAATAGATATATGTTATAAAAACTCAAATTTAACAAAGTCATACACAAATTCTTGTGGTGGCTTCAACAACCCCCTTGAATTTTTCTTGCACAAGCAAAAGAAAAGGGGACCCCTACTAAAATTTCAATCTTATTCCCTAATCCTCTACTTCTTGAGCATAATGTTATTTCTTTGCATACTTTGATAGAGTTGGGGGGTTTAATCTTGATTGATGGTTATCTTTGATGAGTGTTTATTATTCCTTTCGGTTTGATGATTTCAAATTTATTCATGATTCTTATTTCCCTATGATGTTTTTTATACCTTTGTATGATGAAATTGATACGTTATCTCCAGACTTTGTGTTGATTCCAAAGATCTTGATGATTCTATGTGGCTTCAAGGTTTGGTGTTTTATTGTATGTCTTGAATGAGTTTAATGTTGATTTTTTTTTATTGCCTAACTCATTTTTTTGCATCCTCTTGCGAACATGCTACACTTAATATCTTAAACTTTTACACTGTTGCATGTAGATATTAATCTTATATTTTGAACTCTGAGTCTAAATTACCTAATTGTTGATCATTCTTTTGACTTAAGACTTGGCACATGCAGTTTCAAGACATTCATTTACAACCACCATGTTATCATTGAATAAACCTAACACTCACTTCTAAATTGACTTAAAGGAAGGGGATATACTATTTATAGTATCAGAAAGTTTTATTTTGATCGCACAGATGATATCACTCTTTTGTTTTCCAGGAGCAGGTTTGTAGGGAAACTTCATTTGCATGACTGCTCCATCCTTGAGAGGCATGTGGGGAAATATCTTGATCCTTGTCCACAACCTTGACCTCGATTCTTGTCAGGCTTCTCCTTATTGGAAAGCAGAGTACCTTGGCTTGCAATTTCCTTGAGGTTTGAATCCCCCAAGGCTGCCAGATCTACCTTTCACACGATCTTGTCCCTAAACCTGTTCAGACTGATTTATATTGATTCCTTTCCATCTTACCTCTCATCAAAACCTAGGAATAAGGCCCATTCATACTCTTGATTGTGAATCCTTGTAATGTCACCACCTGTCACCTATTAGATATTTGTCACATGCATGGTGGTCTGATGTGAGGACATTTTCCTCAACATGATCTATTCTCACTCCTCGTGATATGATTGTGTCTACCCTCTAATATGCGCATATTGAGTGGATTATCTTGTGATATACGTCTGGTTGGAGTCGATGTCATGTTTCCACTCATCACTATTTGTGACGTTAAACCATCTCGCAAAGTGTCATATACCTCACCTCCATCGTTTTCCTTTGTTGCAACTCAATCGCCACATCCTTCATCGTTATGTTCCCTTGCTCCTTTCCATAGTGCATGGTTTTGTAAATCCTACCTTATACACCTTTTTTCTGAATTATGACCCCTAGGTATGGAGCCCTGAGAGGACATGGAACTTAGACTTGTGTAATTTAGACTTAGTTTTCTAACTTATAATTTAATTTAATTTATTTTTTCTTTTTTTNATTTATTTATTTTTGTAAATTATTTAATGGTATTTTCCATATTTTTTATTATAGTTTTTACCTTAAATTTACTTTTACTTATGGGAAAAAAATTTCACCTTAAATATTTTACATGGAGTATTTATTTTTTTTTATAGGAATAAACTAATTTGTATTAAACAAATAAATCATTTGTTATTATTTTTACTAAGACCTAATATGTAATATATACATTTTTATATATTTAGTTTAATTCTAATTTTTATTATTTTCATTTATTATTTTTATTTTTATTTTCATTTTAATTTTTTTTTTCTTTTTTCTACTATATCCTAACTTGTATATACATTTTTAACCTTTTTATTCCCTCTTACCACCAATACCTAACCTATTATCCCATGTCCATCCCTACTGGCCTTTACATATGATTAATAATATTTCCATGAGAAATGAACGATCAAGCCATGAATAATTAATTTTAGGAAGTATTTCCTATTTTTTAAGGATATTCTTCCCTCAGAATGACATGGGAATTATATTAATGGGAATTAAAAATTTAATTTCAAATGGTTCAAAACTTTAATATGATATGATATAATATAATTAGGCTGAGTAATGGGCACTTTTAATGATCTTTTAACCTTAAATCTTAATCTTATGGTCAACAATGGAAGATGCTGGTATATTCTTAGTTGTCCTTCCAAATCAATGAACCAAATCTCATATTCATAACTTTCTAGCATTTTTAAAAGCTTCCGTTAACCTGTTTACTTTTTAACATTTACTTAATATGATTAAGAAATTACTGTGTGACCATCTGACTGCCACGTTCAGATGATTAACGAACTTACTTAAAATTACGAATTTACTCCACTATTAACTTTTTATCATTTTGCAGCGTTAGATTTATGTTTCTGCCACGTTTTCTTATGGCAACCGCATAATCACAATGGTTTCATATTTTTAAAAATCGTGGCGTGCACTACTACTGGCAGTGCGTACAATCGTTTCTTAGTCCAATAGATTATTCTGTAGTTTTCTTTCCCAGTGGTTAAAACCTTGATACTCCTGTCATTTGTCCCCAGCTTTTGCTTGGGTGAGTTGATGGAATCGTTCGAGATTTTGTGGTGGCAATGAACTTTTCAATCGGCTTGTATACCGATCTGTCCTCTTCGGATGAATTGCCCAATAATTTGGCCAAATTTTATCGAGAGTTTTCTTAGGCTCGATTCCGTCACTTCTTTCACGATCCATGGAACCAATGCAATTAATTCCCAGTGGCTTGAGCTTTGTCTATGCAGGCATGTCGAGAAATTGGTTTTCTGTGGGAAAGGCGAAAAATCTTGACAGGTCAGCTTGGCGAGAGGCGTATCCATTAGAAAAACCCCTAATTGCCGAGGTCGGGGTTCTTAATAATTCCTCAGGCTGCATACACAAATCCCTAATTTTGGAGTCTTCATAGTTGGCATCTCGCCGGGTTCTTAAGAATCCATAATTTTAGAGTCTTCATAGTTGGCATCTGGCTAGTGGGACTCGCAGTTTACCAGTTCATTTATTATTTAGGTTTATGATTTATAGCCATGAATTATTTAGGTTTATACCAATTTATGTTCATAAATTAGCCATTAACGTTTTATAATTTTATTTCTAATTTTTGAATCCATGTATGTTTTTTTTTTTTCACATGTTTTAAATTTCATTGATGTTTTTTTTTTTTCACATGTTTTAAATTTCAATATTACAATGCTTGTTGTGGGCTGGGAAAATATAATGGAGATATAATATCCATAGACATGTCTTCTGCCGATGCTTCCTCTCATTTCTGGTGTGAGATTTGCAACTAAACTTTTATCATGTAGATAATTAACAATTAATTAATTATTAGGGTTAGGATTAAAGTTATTAGGGTTAGGTTTATATAATTGTTTCATTACATTTATAAAAATGAACTTATACAATCATTTTTTAGGTTGAAGTGATTTTTTATATAACACAATGAGATTAAATATGTTTATGTCAAAAAGCTTATACCTATTGACTATGGGCACATTTAATAGGTTTTTAGAGCCTAATCAGTTTTGTATGGACAAGATTAAATATTGATGGACACACTCCCTCCTTCCAAGTCAACTCCTTCCGTCCACCTCTAAACTGTTTATCTTTCCCGTCGATTCAGGTTTTGCAAACCGTCCTTTCGGCATTTACCAACCACAAATTTGTGGCTGTGCTAATATAATTATATTGTAATATAATATTTGTTGGACCTTAAGCCAAGATCATAGGAAATCGATCGTGAGGAGAGTTCATATGGTTGTCGTTATCAAGCAATAACATTTAATAATAATTACAACCTCCCGATGATAATAACAATATAAAACGTTTTAAAGATTTTATTTTATATATGTTTGTGTGTGTTGGAGAAGGTGAGTATTATAATATTATTTTTAGTCATGGGAATGAGCTTGAGTGAAGTGATCGTGGGGAAATCCATATCGTCAGGACTCACTGGAAACACCTGACCTCATCTACGAAAACCCCAACGACGACAACCAAAGCTTGAATACCTTTCCTTTAAAATATTATTTTTATATTTTCCTTTGGAGAACGTGCAACCCTTTTGATATATTATTTAATAATATTATTATTTTTTAAAGTCATGCATTATATTATTGTTATATTATTGAGAGTTTGAAGTATTGCGTCATTGGGAATGTGAAGGGCATCAAAGCGTGTCAGGGGTTTGGAGTGAGGTATGAGTTGGGATATGCATGCATCATCCTCGATGACGATGCCTGGGCCATGTTCAATGTGGGAAATTGGGAGATATTATAT
>SNQJ01S0036564.1:27903-45906 GCA_010110895.2 Picea sitchensis
ATATTATTTTATTTATTTATTTTTAATTATTATTTTAATTTTTTATTGTTATGGATTAATAATTTTTCATAAGTAAGAGAAGTAAAGCATTATGAATGGGTCTAATAGTTAAAAACATGTGTTTTCTCTTGAGAGGTTATAGGTTCAAACCCAGAAAGGGGTAGAGTAATTATTATTATTTTATTAGTTTTAATTTCCGTAACATTTATTTTTTACATTAGTGGGGTAATTAGATTAGCTTAATTTTAATTTTCTTTCTAGATTAGGGGTAAATTTTTTTAACTTTATTTTAAATTTTGTTAACTATGTAGATTAATGTAAATAATTTTGTTATTTTATTTTTCTAATTTAAAAAGAAAAAAAAAAGAAGGAAAAATAGCTAAAATTATGCAGCTAGCCACAGGTCGCATGCCCCCCAGGTTCTTATTCAAACTATCTGATGCAAACCCCCTACAAGCTCGCGCAACCTCCTGATCTAGGATCTTCTCTCTCGGGAATTGAATTAGCTCTCGGGATCCCATAGACCCCTAGCTTTACTTCACCCACAGGCTTCTCTTCTAACGGGTGTGAAATCCAACTCTGCGAGGGTCCTTTTTATCCTGGCGGCTCGTGCATGTGACCACGACTTAGGACCAAACATTTAGCCAAAGGGATTGTTCGGTGCTCCGGGACTCCGGGCTTCGGAGTTCCTCCATTCTAACCTCCAATAAAAAACTTCTCCTAAATAGCCGAACCGCCGAACTCTCGAAGAGCTCATGGATCAACAGTCCACACTCCTCCTCTAGATAAACGGTCTATGTTTACTCTAGGCTCCGAGACTCCAGACGAATTCACTCCAACCAACTCTACGCTCAAATGTGTCGGAGTCTTTACCAGTCAAATTCGGTCATAAAGCAATTTAACTGGTAGGCATAGGTTTTACCCTATCCTTCCAATTCTCCAATGTCAAAGTTAAGACTTTGATCGGACGGTAGACGAGAATTCATCTCCTTTGCATGATCTATCACTGACAATAACTTTGGGGCTCTAGGCTTCGGTACTTTTCCACACCACACAACTATCACCCAAAATTACTCGAAGTGTCGAATTTGGAATAACTCGGAGATCTACAGCTCACACTTATGGATCAATTGATGGTTGAGATTAACTATGGGCTTCAGAGCTTTAGGTTCCCTGTCTTTTGACAAAAAAAACTAAATTCTCTGAATTGTTGAAGTGGCGAATTCTGAAGGACTTCAATACTTAACAACCACGCTCATCAAAATAAGGATTTCCCCACTTGGTTGAGTTTCTCCATGGAACCTTACACTCTCTATCCCTCCTAAGATTTCGTTCACTTTTAAGAAGTGAACTCTTGTGCACACTTGCACTTAACTCCTAAGCTTTGACCCTTAAAACTATATGGGTCGACACACTTCTTGCGTTAACTCTCCTAAGCTTGGGACTTTTGAAAGTCATCTATGCATTCCTTGTTCTTTCTCTATGCATAATCACTCTACCTCTCATGAGCTTCTAAACCCGAAAAAGGGGTGGCCTCCACACACTTTGTGTTGGAACTATTCACTCCTTGCACTAAGATTTTCGAAATAGAAACAATTGAAATTTATAACAAAATCGAGAACGCATTCAATAAAACATTACATTGCACACTCATACATAGAGAGAACAACACAATATCTATCCAGTTTCAGAAAAATGAACAAGTTCACAGTCGCAGAATTTTGAGATTAATTTTCTTCTTCTATATTTCTTCAACAACAATTTCAAGAACCTTCAGTAGCCTCCTCTAGGCATATATTACATTGATCTATACATGAAGGGGCTTCTCAAGCCTTCCCTCCAGACTATTCTAGTGCTTTCACATCTAAATAAAGACAATCTTATCACTAAGATTATTACAGTAAATGTACATTTGCATATGAGTCAATGCTCAGTATATGTACAATCTACAGTCATTAAAGACAAATACAACTTTTCGGAAGTACATATAATGACTCTAGTCTTTTGATATCATGGGATATTTAATTACAAAGGTTTCAAAATTAAATTTTTGTGTCTCCTTGGAATCCAAACTAGTTAATACGTCTTGCGTTGTGTGTTGACTCGTCTTCCACCACAACTCATTAAATGATAGCGGTGATGCCCCTGCATCATACTCCTCTGGACAAAATATTCATGGACTCATGTCCATGAGATCCCAAATTCCTTTCCATGCTTTTGATCTTCTGCTTCAGTCAACCAATTGGCATCTTCTACTGGATGATCCTTCCATTTAAACAAGTATTCATAATAAATCTTCCTCCTGGTTCTTTTAGCAATCCTCTGAACTAAAATATTTTCCATCTGGAGCTTCTTTGGTATGGGAGTATATTGCATCCATTGGAACTCCTCCTGGTCATATGCTTCTCATGTTCCATCTATCCTATAAGCATATAAGTCTGTTACATTAAATATTGGTGAAATTCTAATGTCCTCTGGCAACTCAATCTCATAAGAATTCGCAACAAATTTTCTAAGAATTTTACAAGGCCCTATCTTTTCCGGCTTCAGTTTATTATATTTTCCCTGTGGGAATATTTCTTTCCTCATATATGCTAGTACTTGGTCTCCAACTTCAAAGTTTACCTCTCCCCTTTTCTGATCTACTCTATCCTTGTATCTATGGTTGTTATTCTATAGCTAGTCTTTGATCAGTTCATGCAATTTCTGCATTTCTGCAACGAAGTCTTTTGCTCCCGCACTATGAAATTCAGCTTGTCCCAAATCTCTCAATTCAGAAATTCCTCTATGGTGCATTCCATATATTATATGGAATGGGATCTTACCAGTACTCTTGTTTGGTGAATCATTACATGCAAATTTTGCTTGAGGCAAAACTTGACCCCACTAACTATGATGCTTAGTCACTAAGCTTCTCAACAAATTCCCTAATCTTTTATTCACTACCTTAGTCTGTCCATATGTCTAAGGTGATATGATGAGCTAAAAGAAAAATGTGTCCTCAGTTTCTTCCACAAAGTCCTCGAAAAGTGTTCCACGAGTTTTGTGTCTCTGTCTGAGACTATGCTCCTAGGAAATCCATGCAATCTCTCAATATCCTTGAAAAACAAATTTTCTATGTGAGTAGCATCACTCATTTTGTGACAAGGTATAAAATGTGACATCTTTGAAAATATGTCAACCACCACAAAGATTGAATCATTTCCCCTCTGGGTTCTTGGCAATCCCAGAAAAACATCCATACTTATAGCATCCCATGGCTTGTTTGGAATAGGCAATGGTTGGTATAACCCTATGTTTTCTTGTCTTCCTTTTGCATATTGGGAAATTATGCATTTGTCCACAAATTTATTCACATCATACTTCATGCCTAGCCAATAGTATGAAGAAATTAATTTTTCATATGTTTTATCATCTCCAAAATTTTCATCCAATCCTCCACTATGTTTTTCCTTCAACAAATTGTCCCTCGTCGAACATATCGAAATACACAACTAACTCCCTTTGAACAACAAGCCTTCCTGGATCAGATACTCCATCCACGGGCTTTTATCCCTCATCAAAGGATTTTCACAAGCTTCATAAGCCCCCATGAAATTTGTGTCTCCTTTGTACATTTCCTTGAGGTGTTCAGACCCCAAAGTCTCCACATGTAATTCCCGGAAGATCAAACATCTCCTACTCAAAGAATATGCAAGTTTGTTAGCACTCCCACTAATATGTTTAATGACAAAATTAAAATTTTGCATGAATTCTACCCATTTGGCATGTCTCTAATTAAAGTCTTATTGTCTAGTTATAAACTACAAAGCATGATTATCAGTGTATAAAATAAACTCTTTCAGTATAAGATAATGTCTTGCTTTTTCAAAGCTTGAATTATAGAATAAAATTCTTTATCATAAGTCAAATATTTTATCTTAGCATCATTCAACTTCTCACTAAAATAAGAAACATGCTTATCATCTTGACTTAAAACTGCACCAATGGCCACTCCACTTGCATCACATTTGACTTGGAAAGTCTTCCTAAATTCTGCTAGAATTAAGATAGGTTGTTTTGTTATCTTCTCCGTTAACAATCTAAATCCTTTCTCAAATTCTTTTTTCCAGTCAAAAGATCCATGTTATTTCTTTATAGTATCCAATATAGGTGCACAAATGATGCTAAAATTCCTTATGAACTTTCTGTAAAAAAATGCTAACCCATGGAAACTTCTTACTTCAAACACACTTCTTGGAGAAGGCCACTCTTTTATAGCCCTCACCTTCTCTGGATCCATATTCAATTCATTTGAAGAGATTACAAACCCTAGATACACAAATTCCGTCTTCATAGAATAATAATTCTTCAAATTTACCAACAAATTTCCTTGTTGCAATCTCCTCAACACCATCCTCAAGTTTCTCAAATGTTCCTCCTTAGTTTTACTGTAAACTAGGATATCATCCAAATAAACAATCACAAATTTTCCAATAACATATTTGAGTACTTCATTCATTAATCTCATGAATGTACTTGGGGAATTGGTTAATCCAAACGACATAACAAGACACTCATACAATCCTTCATTTGTTTTGAATATTGTTTTCCATTCATCCCCTTCTCTCATTCTTATCTGATGATAACCAATTTTCAAGTCTTTATTGGAAAAATAACTAGCTCCACTCAAAAAATCCATCAAATTATCCATTCTGGGTAAAGGAAATCTATACTTGATGGTTATCTTGTTGATAGTTATAGAATCTGCGCACATTCTCCAACCTCCATCCTTCTTTGGACTCAACACAGTTGGTATTTCACATGGACTAAGACTTTCTCTAGTCAACCCTTTATTCAACAACTCTTGGACCTAGTCCTTGACCTCTTCATTCTCCTAAGGCGTCAACCTATATGCTTCTTTGTTTGGAAAACTTTCTCCCAGAATAAGTTCAATACGGTGACCAATACTCCTGATGGGAGGTAAAGTATGAGGCAACTCATCAACCACAATGTCAAAAAACGCCTCCAACAATTCCTGAATTTCAATAGGTAAATCATCCATGGAAGTATTTGTAAGGATAGCTCTCATCTTACCTATGATAAGAAGCTTCACTTCCTGATCTCTCTTGACTTCCTTCAAGATCTCCTTCCCACTCATGAGAAGTATACTCATACTAGTCTCCTCTTTGACTCATTTATCTTCCAATGGTAACACCATATGTATACACCCATTCTTCTCAAGGGTATAGATATTCTTTCTCCCATCATGTATGAAATTTATGTCATATTTCCATGGCCTCCCCAATAGAACATTACAAACATCCATAGGTATGACATCACATAAAACTTCATCCTTATAACTAACAATATTAAATTCAACTTTGCATTTTTTACTTACCATTACTTGATGTTCTTTTTGAAACCATGACACCCTGTACGGAATCAAATGTGTTATCGTCTCCAACTTTAGATTTTCCACCATCTCCATGCATACTAAATTATAAGTTCCCCCACTAACTATGATCGCCTTGCATACTCTATTTTTCCACTTGCAAGCAGTTATGAACAGACTCGTTCTTTGTACTGGCTCTTGCACCTATTTTTATGGCTTCACAAGGACTTTCCTCATCATGATTGATCTTCCTTCTTCTGTAGTTTCTTCTTTTGCCTCTATTCCTACAATATTCTGTTGAGCCTCAGAAATGTGAGCTTCTCTAAAACCTATAATTTTTTTTCAAGACATTCCCAATACATGTGTCATATATTCCCACAAGCATAACACTTAATCTCTCCTCCTCTGCCTCTTCCTCTAACTTTTGGAAAATTTATCTTTCCTATAGAGTATCCTCCTCTAGAACCTCCTCCTATGGCTATATGATTTCCAGAACTACTAGCTTCTTCCCTTGGTTTCTAGAACTTTTCTCTAGTGGTTCCTTTCCCTCTGGTCAGATTTTTTCCCCTGTTCTTCTAGCTCTGCTTTCTTGCCAATTTTTCTTCTTCCTCCATGGCTACATGATAAGCATCCTCTACAATCCTCATTGTCACTAGACTAATTTCATCTTGGATCTCATACCTCAATCCATTAATATACCTAGAAACTTTATCTTCATCATTTTCCCTATGTCCTGCTCTTATATTCATCTTCTAGAATTCTTTAGTATATTTTTTCACTGACAAACCTTTCTATCTCAGATTCTGCAACCTTATGAATAGATTCATTGATAATACTTGGTTATGAATTTATCCTTAATCTTAGCTACCATTATATCCCAACTATTAATCTTGGACTTACCTTTTCTCTGTCTATCATCCTGCAACTCGTCCCACCATAAAGTTGCATGTCCTTTCAACCTGGTCACAACATGCTTTACTTTCTTCTCATCATCAATATCCTCATAATAAAATTACTTGTCTAAAGCACTTATCTAATCAAGAAACTCTTCTACATTCAAATTACCTTCATACACTAGGACTTCCATATTTGATATGATTCTTAGCTTGACAACAACTCTCAACAATCGCTCCTGTGTTGCTTCTTCCCCTACAACTTCCTCTTATTTTAGATCTTCGATTTCAACATCACTAACATCACCAGTCTTCGGTGCTCTCCCTTATGATGTTTCCATGGCATCCATCCTTTTACAAAGTTGTCTCATTTCTTCCTCCATCGCTTCATTAGCTAAAGGTCTCTCCCTGCATCTCCTTGGTGACATAGCTTCCAATATACCTCTTTAAACAAAGATTATTTTATTCTCTAATACCACCTGATGCAAACCCCCTATGTCCTCGTGTGACCTCCTGGTCTAGGATCTTCTCTCTCATCAACTGAATTAGCTCTCAAGATCCCACAGACCTCTGGTTTTACTTCACGCACAAGATTCTCTTCTAACGTGTGTGCAATTCAACTCCACGAGGGTCCCTTTTCTCTTGGAGGCTTTGCATGTGACCACGAATTAGGACCAAGCATTTAGGGAAAGGGGTTTTTTTGCCCTTCAGGACTTTGGGCTTCAGAGTTCCTCAGTTCCAACCTCCAATAACAAATTTCTCCCGAATAGTCGAACCGTCGAACTCCCGAATATTTTAGGGATCAATAGTCCAAACTCCTCCTCTATATCAATGATCTAAGTTTACTCTGGGCTCCGGGACTCTGGAAGAATTCACTCCAACCAACTCTATGCTCAAATGCATTGGATTCTTTACTGGCCAAATCTGTTCATAAAGCGATTTAACCGATAGGCGTAGGTGTTACCCTATCCTTCCACTTCTCCAACGTCAAATTTAATAGCTTGATCAGATGATAGAAAATAATTTGTCTCATTTGCACGATCTATGGCCGGAAGCAAATTCAGGACTCCAAGATTCTGGGCTTTTCCACACCACACAACTATCACCTAAAATCACTCGAAGTGTCAAATTCTGAATAACTCGGAGAATTATGGCTCCCACTTACCCACTGATTGATGAATGATATTAACTTCGGGCTTCAGAGCTTCGGGGTTCTGCGTCTTCCAACAAAAACAACTAACTACTCTGAACTATCAAAGTGGAGAAGTATGAAGCACTTCATTACTTAACAACCACACCCTTCAAGCTAAGGATTTCCCCACTCGATCGAGTTTCTCCTTGGAACCTTACACTCTCTATCTCTTCTGAGCTTTTGTTCACTTTTAAGAAGTGAACTCATGTGCACACTTGCACTTATCTCCTGAGATTATACCCTTAGAACTATATGGGCCAACGCACTCCTTGTTCTAACTCTTCTGAGATTGGTACTTTTGAAAGTCACATGTGCACTCTATGCGCATTCTCTGTGTAGAATCACAGTACCTCTCCTAAGATTCTAAACCCAAAAAGGGGTGGGCTCCGCACACCTTGCATTGGCACTATGCACTCCTTGCACTAAGATTTTCAAAAGAGAAACAATTGAATATTATAGTTAAATCAAGAACTCATTCAATAAAAAATTACATTGCACACTCATACACAAAGATAAAAACACAGTATCTATTCAGTTTTAGAAAAATGAACAAGTTCATAGTCTCAGAATTTTGAGAGTAGTTCTCTTCTTCTTGCTTCAACAACAATTTCAACAACCTTCAACAGCCTCCTCTCGGCATAGATTAAATTTATTTATACATGAAGGGGATTCTCAAGCCTTTCCTCCAGACTATTGTAGTGCTTTCGCATATCAATAAAGACAATGATATCACTAAGCTTATTACAGTAAATATACAATTACAATACCATATATGTTTCGATGCTCAAAATTTGTACAATCTACAGTCATTAAAGAAAAATACAATTTTTTTGGAGTACATACAATGACTCTAGTATTTTGATCTTACGGGAACTTTAATTACAAAGGTTTCAAAATTTAAAGTGTTGCACCTCCTTGGAATCTAAAAGCAGTTAATGTGTCTTGCACTGTGTGTTGAATCATCTTCCACCACAGCTCATGAAATGACGACGGTGATGTTCCTGCATCACTATATCTAGGGGCTGAACCAATTAATTGTTATTTTTTGAACTCTCTTATGCATGTGGGACTCATTTTTTGCAAGTTGAAGATCAATGGTCTAGGATTAACCCACATGATTAGTCAAAGATTGTTAAACAATGTTATTTAAACAAGCATAACTAGGGATGCAAGTGTTATAATTTGGTCCATGATATCTCATTGTAAAGGTATTGGATATAGGAATTTAGTGGAAGAGGTATCCAGGCCAAACATGTGACACAACACATCAAAAAAATTAAAAACAACAGATCACGGATTCAAGGGAAGAAATGGCTATGCAAACTTCAAATGGAAATATCTGGGGCTACATATAATGAAATCAAGCCCAGGATGGATCGATGGAAATATGGAAGAGATAAGAATAGGATGGGATGGAAAGTGCTGGAATATTTAGAGAATAAATAATCTAAAATTACAAAACTTAGAAAGAACCCAAACTTGGTTTAAGACTGGGCTATGCAGACTTCAAACTGTCATAACTCAAGCCACAAGCAACAAAATTGGACTAGTAATAGCTCAATGGAAATCTAAGACAGAGAAGAAGAATATTAGAAGATCTTAATTTGCAAGATAAAGCCAAAAAATCCCAGAATGACTCAAGGAATAGAATATGTCACCAACATGCATAAATAATAATATTTCCAAATAAATATCATTTGTAAAATACCATAGGGTGAATGTAACCACCCAAGGGTCTCTTCATATTACATCTATTACTCCCGCATCTACATTTAAAAAAATGTACAATGAAATTAGGGGAAAACGAAATGAAAAACCATGACAACTGAAGGGTCTCTTGTTTTATAAAAGAGAGCTCGTTGAATGTAATGGAGACTTTTCCCCTTTATAATGAAAGACAATACCATTATTTATGAGTTAATAAAGACCAAGAGGCATTCTAGAAATATGTGCATGTGGGTACATGTATATGAGACTATTATTTATGCGTTTATCTTCTAGATGTGTAGATATGATTATGTTGTATGAATTGTTTATGCACTCGGTTCTATTTTTTCATGTTGTCACATGTTTCCTTGTGGGTACATAAAATATGTTATGGATGTATTGTACAACTATTTGCCTGTGTATCAGTAGCATTGTTGTTTTCATTTATCATTAGAATACATGAACTATTTTTGGTTCTGATAGTATTACATTTCAATGTATTCACTCTTGTTGTCATGCAACCTTACCTCCTACATTCAGGTTGCGAAATTTCTACACATTTCTTCCTGTTAAGAATTTGGGCATTTCACCACTATAGTATTTTTCAGATCAAATTATAACTCTGCAGGAGTATTAAAAAAAAGTATTGTGGTCTAGCCGGAACACTTATTTGGGACCTATCCCATTGGATTCCCCTTTTCACCCTGATCACAGTAGTACCTTTCATTTTTAAGTACTTTTTTCAGTGGACCCGACCCCTTCCCAGCATCCCTATTTTTCCATCTATCCCATTATAATCCCCTTATCGCCTTGATCGTAGTGGTACTTATCACTTAAAAGTCTTTTTTTGTGGTCCCACCCACCCATTCTCCCTTACCAACATTCCCCATTTCCAAATGGCCAATGCTGGCAACCAAGACATGCAAGCTTCCATCAATCAAGCTAAGTAATCCCTCCAACAAGTGGCATCTGAGATTGGATCTACCAATTCCCGCCTTGAAAAATTCAAGACCCAAGTATAGCAATAATTTGACACCGTGGATGTCAAATTCATGAACCAATTTAACACCCTCAAGTCTGTTGTCAACCAGTTGTTGAACCGAACTTTGGGTCCTTCCTCCTTGGAGCAACCAGATGGTATTGATTCCTCTCATTCTCTGCATTTTCAATCCAACTCCTTTCATCATGACCCTCATCTTCCCCGCATTGAGGTCAATAAATTTGATGGTTCCAATCCCACGGGTTGGGTCACTCAAATGGAGCATTATTTTTCTCTGCATGGCATTACTGATGAGTTGTCCAAACTTCTCTATGTTGTTCTCTATCTGGATCCTAAACACTAGAAATGGTGGAAATGGTGTAAAAATTCACGTCAGGGGTATATTGCATGGACCCAGTTTGTTGTCGAGCTCTATGAATGCTTTGACAATGATACCCACTATCTTGGTCATTTGACCAAGTTGAAATAGTCATGCATAGTGGAAGACTTTATAACTGCTTTTGAGCATTTGGCCTTTCAAACTGAGGCCGTGTTAGATGCGTTCTTCCTGGAATTATTTATTAGTAGCCTAAATGATGAAATTTGAGCCCAAGTTCTCATGTCCCACCCTCAGACTTGGTTGGAAGCTACTAAACGTGCCAAAGACGCCCAATAAGTTGTTTTTTCCAAGAACAAAAAACCTTCTTTTTCTCATCGCCCTTGACCCACTAATCCTGCACCCCCCCCCCGCCNACTCCCCTCAAGGTCTATAAATTAACCAAGGATGAAACGGATAAACGCAAACTCAAGGGTCTTTGCTATAATTGTGATGACAAATGTTTTCCGAGGCACAAGTGTAAAGAGAAAAAACTTTTTATGGCCATTTCAGAAGATGTTGTTGAAGAAGATGCAACAGTTCCCCTTGTTGAAGAGACCTCCCTTCGTGATGCTACCTAGGATTCTGTTGACCCACCTGAAGTTGAACTAGTCATTTCCTTGCAAGCCCTCATTGGATTCTCTACTCCACAAACCCTTAAGCTCATTGGCTATATCAAGCATAGGAAATTCATCATCTTTGTTGATAGTGGTAGCATCCAGAATTTTACTCATCGTTGCATTGCCTAGGAAACCAATTGTTATATTTGTGCCATCAATAATTTTCAAATCATGATAGCCAATGGTGAGTCCATGAAATGCCGTGGGAGTTGTGAAAATGTATGACTTCAAATTGGACAGTACCATCTAAAATATCATATGTTTTCCATTGACATGGGTGGTTGTGGCATTGTGCTCGATGTTGAATGGTTACGCACTTTGTGTCCCATTCTTGTGGATTTTAAGGAATTAACCATGCAATTCCAAGAGGAGGGAAAAAAATATCAATTCCAAGGCCTCACATTCAGTGCTCCTGAGATCATTAGTTCCCATCGCATGGAAAATCTCCTCAATAAAGGTCACTCCGGTATTATTTTTCAACTCCATTCCATTCAAGAAGTTGAGACACCCTCTATGCATCCTGACCTCCAATCTATCCTCTCCAAATATCAAGCTATTTTTTCCACTCCTTAGGGAGTTTCACCTTATTTTGGTGTTCATGATCATTCCATCTCCCTTGTTCCTGACATTCTTCCTCCCAAGTTCTCCCTTATCATCATCCCTTTTCCTAAAAGAATGAAATTGAGAAAATCATGCAGGAGTTGCTCCAAGAGGGTGTTATGCTCCCCAATACCATTCCTTATTCTTCTCCTGTGGTGATGGTAATCAATAAATAAGGTAATTTTCACATGTGTCTCGATTTTCATGGATTAAAATCACCATCAAGAACACGTTTCCCAAACCTGTCATTGATGATCTCTTAGATGAGCTAAGTGGTGCTCATTACTTCACTAAACTTGATCTTCCTTCTAGCTACTACCATATACGTATGAAAGAATACACAATCCCCAAGACTGCCTTTCGAACTCATGAGGGTCAGTATGAGTTCTTGGTCATGCCCTTTGGCCTGTGTAATTCCCCCTCCACCTTCTAAAGATTCATGAATAATGTCTTCCTTCCTTTTCTTCGTCATTTTGTCGTAATTTTCTTTGATGGTATTCTCATCTATAGTAAAACTTGGCCATTTTCTGTTTGGATCAAGTTCTCCATCTACTCTCTCAACACCAATGTTTCCTCAAACACTCTAAATGTGTCTTTGGTGCCCCGAAAGTCAAGTACTTGGATCATATTGTTGGCAAGGCTAGTGTCCAGGTGGATCCTAAGAATATTGAAGCAATGTAGGATTGGCCTCACCCCAAGACTATCAAATGCTTGTGTGGTTTTCTAGGTTTAACAGGTTATTATCGCAAGTTTGTTAAAAATTATGGAAATATTGTGGCGCCTCTCACTTCTCTCCTTAAAAATAATTCTTTCACTTGCACTCCCATAGTTGATCGGTCCTTTCAAGCGTTGAAGGTGGCTATGTGCACCACTCTGGTCTTGGCCCTTCCTTATTTCACACAGACCTTTGTCCTATAATGTGATGCTTCCAAGAGATTAATTGGAGCAATCTTTATGCAAGATGGTCGAATTTTGTCTTTTACCAACAAACAATTATTAGGGCACCATTATGGCCAATCAATCTATGAAAAGGAAATGTTGGCTAATCTGCATGCAATGGATCTGATGCCCTTATCTATTGGGGCAACGATTCCAAATTAAGACATATCATCAAAGCCTCAAGTATTTTCTATAGAAACGACCTTCCTCCACAGAGCAACAAAAATGGGTGACTAAGCTCTTTGGATATGATTATGAGATAATTTAAAAGAAGGGAAAATAAAATGTGGTTGTTGACGCTCTTTCCAGAAAATATGAAGATGAAGGGTCCCTTTTCTCCCTCTCCTTCATTGTACCATATTGGCTCCAAGCTATTCGTCGATAAAGGCTACAATATCCCAAAATTTTGCATCTGATCCAACATTTGCAAGCCAATTCTCCAGTTTCCCCTAGGTACTCTTGGCACAATGATGATCTCCGCTAAAAAGGTCATTTGTATTTAAGTAAACAGTCACAACTTAAATCCACGGTTCTTTTTAAGCTTCATGCTACACCCACAGTTGTGCACTCATGGTTTACCAAAACCTATGATCAGGTCAAACATTATTTTTTATGGGATGGCATGAAAAAGGACATTCACACTTTTGTCGAGGAATCTGATTTTTTTCAACGCAACAAGGGTGAAACAATCAAAGCTCCTAACACACCACAACCACTTTTGATTCCACCCACTATTTGGAGGGACATCTCTATGGATTTTATTGTGGGATTACCTAAATCGGGAAATAAGTCAATCATCATGGTGGTCGTTGATCATCTTTCCAAGTATGCTCATTTCTGTGCTCTTCAACACCCATTTACCACATCCATTGTGGCTTAAATTTTCATGGATCATGTCTTCAAGCTTCATTGCATGACTCATTTTATTGTTTATGATCGAGATCCTACTTTCACCCGCAATTTTCGGTAATAATTGTTTAGGCTACATGGCACCCAATTGCATCTCAGCACAACCTATCATCTCCAAACTGATGATCAAACTAAAGTTGTAAACAAGTGTTTGGAAACATATTTGAGGTGTTTTTCATATGAAAAGAAAAATAAGTGGGCTCAATGTTTACCATTAGTTGAATGGTGGTGCAATACTTCTTACCATATAGCTACTTGCATGACTCCTTTTGAAGAAGTATATGGACAAAAGCCACCTTCATTTCTCTACTACATGTCAGGTGTCTTGAACGTCCATGCGGTTTACCAAATGATTATAGTTCGGGATGTTATTCTCCATACCCTCAAAGAGAATTTGGTGATGGCTTAGAATCGCATGAATAAACAAGCATATCAAGGTCTCTCTGAACATCAATTTGTTGAAGGAGAGCAGGTGTTTCTTCAACTACAACCTTATAAGCAAACTTCACTCAAGTCCGACCATTGTCAGAAAATGGTGCCCACATTTTATGGTCCTTATATAGTTCTCAATCACATGGGATAGGTGTCCTATCAATTATCTTTACCTAATCATTCTAATCTCCACCATGTTTTTCAGGTCTCCTTCTTAAAGAAGGTGATTGGAACTAAGTGCAAAACTAAAACCAGTCTTCTCGAGTTTGATGAAGAAGGATCCATCTGGTTGCATCCACAAGAATTTTTGGACCAATGTGAGCATCGTCTTTTTCAGTGTACCATCAAGGAAGTGTTATTCCAGTGGAAAGATACAACTCCAGTAGATGCCACCTGGGAGCCACATCCATTTTGCAGCAATTTTCTCATCTCAAGCCTTGAGGACAAGGTTGATTTTAAGGGGTAGGGAATGTTAGGGACAGAACCTCCCTAACCCCTCACGTAGGTAGATAATATATTTCCATGTAATAAAGGCCAATATTAATAAGGCCTAGAAATAAGGAAGAATAAGTCAAATGTAAGAAGACCTAACATAATCTTCCACTTCTAGATTGATCTTCCTTTAGATTGGAGGTTTCCCCCTCGAAGAGACAAGTGAACATTGTTTCCTATCCTAAAGTTATAATTTTGGTGTTGTGGTTCCATATAATTTGTTGTTCCACTATTATCTCTGCAGTATTTCCATATTCTATTGCTATGTTGGTATTATTCTCTACATTATTTTTCTTTTCTACTAATATAATAGATCTAGTACCTTACAAAAAAGTAGCAGGTTTTTCGTAGATGAAGCATGACAGAGAGAGTTTTCGTTCATGTTTGAGTAAATGAAGGAAGGATGCACAGGTTCACTTTCCAAAGAAGGGTCTTGGTATTTTTGCACAATTTCTTTGTGTAAACCGAGTAGAATCTTTTGCTGTAAACTTTCTTTGTGTGTGACACAAGCTAGGCTCGACACACTATTGTTTTTTATTAAGAATTTGGGTGTTAGGTTGGTTTGGATGCCCACTTGCACATTTCGTCGTTATTGTGTATACATGTTCTTTACTTGTTGTATTAGCTATAGTATAAGAAACACATGTAACAAATAAGTAATAAACGAAATGAAGAAGTAAGGCGTAGTCTGGGCCAAGTAAGTCGGTGTGGATTTTTCACCTGTTGAATAATCGAGATGCCACAGTGGGAACATTGGATGATTCTTCCATCCAACCGAAGGTTCGCCAACTCCCTAACAAATGGTAGCAAATCAAGAAATGAATCGTACATCGTAGAAAACTATCCAGAGTTGATTTGGTGGATGGTTTGGTGAGCTTATCATAACATATTTGACCCTTCCCCACTATTATAGTTAGAACAATTATGAGAGAGGGGCACAGTTGTTGACAGGAAAGGTTGTTGTAAAGGAAATTACGTGGTGTGAAAGAAGGGAAACAACTAAAAAGTTGCAACAATGATCACAAATGACATACATGCGTGAAAGCAGTGATAGACACATGAAGGAAGTGATGACCGATGAAAAAACAAAGCCAAGCCTTGATGAAGAATGGCGGATGAGCATGGAAGAAACCGACAAAATCTTAGATAAGATCAGGTCGATAACCGCATGGTGGGATTCATTGGATGAAAGACATAAGACTCTCTCAATGGATGGAGACTGCCAAGTATCAGATTTAGATTTTCCCAAGGAGGGTGAATCCATGCCCACCGTCGTTGATATCATGGAATAGCTTAATTCAATTGATGACATCATCTCTATCATATGTGAAGTATGTTCGGGGAACAATTTCACAAAGTATTTCCCAAAGACAAAGAAGCAAGTTAGTTCATAGCACAAATCGTGCAACAAAGAGCTCATGAACGAAACCAAAACTTTGAACTTGAAAAGGGTGGAGTCACTCACGAAGGAGGACGTCTGGGCTAGAAGTGAAATCAAGGAAATGAGGCAAATATAATTACTTGACCCCAGAGGTAAACCAATTCCTTATTTATTTTGCAAACTTAACCATTTCGCATCAAATTTCCCAATGAAGGAATAGTTGGAAATGATGGATGAAAACCAAGTGCAACTTATGAGGAAGGAGATCAAATCCTTGGGAGAAGTAAGCCACCATAGCCAAAACCATCAAAGGAAATTAAAGAAGGGTTATAAAATTTGATGAAGCATTTGGATGAGTTCAAGGAAAGGGACTGTGGATACCGTTCGTAAGACAAAGAAGTCACACTTTGTTTTGTCGATGCAACGATAAGTGGGGTTAAGGTGGTAGCCTTGGTTGACACTAGAGTGACTCACAACTTCATAAGTGAACGGTCTATGACATCGATCCATTGTGAGTTTGAGGGAAGTATGGTTGCGTTTAAGGTAGTCAACTCAGCGTGAAATCGGTGACTGGAGTAGTTCATTTTGCACCTTTGAGAGCCAATAGTTTGTTTAGCATTTGGGATTTCATTGTGGCTCTATTAGATGATCATGTGATAATCTTGGGGTACATTTTTCTCAAGTATGCCATGGCAGTTCCTGTGCCACATGAAGGTTTCTTAGCGTTCTTGGATTAATCCAAAATGCCAAAAGTGTCCATGACGATGAAGAGAAAGATTGGACAAAAGCCCAGGAATACTCTAATTAGGTTGATTGAAGGAGTGTGTGGACGTGTGGAGCGACCTTGTGATGTGGTGCAGCAACAAGAGGTGACTTTGACCATAACTTATTTAAGTGTATTGGTTAAGTATAATAAACATGCATAACAAATAAGTAATAAATGAAATGAAGAAGTAAGGCATAGTCTAAGCCAAGTAATCCATTGTGGATTTGCCACTTGTTGAATAGTTTCGGTATCGTAGGACATTGGGAACGCTGGATGATTTTTCCATCCAATTGAAGGTTCACCGACGCCCTAACAAGTAAGCCTTCACTCATCCCAAATGTCTTTGGATTTTGGACCACTAACATCTTTCAAAAAAGACCATCCCTTAGCCAAGTATAAACAATTTTAACTCATACTCTAGAACCATTATTTTAAAATATATTAAAATATCAATTGTTAATTTAAAAATATTAAAATATTACTTAATAATTAAAAAAAATTAAAATACATGCAAATAAATTAAATTAAATATTGCAAAATTTATATTTTAAAAAAAAAACTCCAACATATATTAAAACAAAATTTATTTAAATAANATATATACAAATATTAAAATAAAAATGATTTAAATAATTTTTAAATAAAAATATGGTTGGAGTAAAGTTTTAAAAACAATAATTATGTAATAAAACATTTTTAAAAACATTCCTTAATATTTTAATTTAGATCACATTGTGACATCACCATAGCATCATATACAAATCAAAGCACGATTAAGGGCTTTGAAAAGTCTAATCACAATTATAGTATTGTCATTAATTGGCACTCGAGTAGGGAGGTGTTCTACAATCTAGTATGTGGTAGATATTGATGCCTTAGTGTGATGAGGAGTTAGCATTAGATAATAGTAATACATTCTAAAAAACCATAAAATTGGTACAATTAAAAATAATTATCATTGTTATTATAAAAATAAAATGGGTTTATGTAAACAAAACAACGCTTACACACACCGTGTAAAACTTGACATGGAATGGAATAATAATTTAATAAAAAATTGTAGCTTAAGAAATTGGATCTTTCTCTATGCTTGATAAATCAGGATTTAAGATGGATCTATGCTATTATTAGAAACATTTCAGTTATTAATATTAGTGAATCAAACTAATCTATATATATGAACGGGTTCTAACATAGATGAAATGGTTTGGTTTTAACATAGATCAGATAAGGATTAGGGAAGCAAAAATCTGACATATGGGGAAAAAAAGGTTTTCATGATCCAACACAAAAGAGAAAGGGCTAGTGGGAGCCTTCACTCAAGGGGAAGGGTTAAGGACAAA
>SNQJ01S0036564.1:51539-70843 GCA_010110895.2 Picea sitchensis
TGTATAGACCTTTGAAGGTTTCGAAAGATTGATTTTTTATACCTTCAAAATATGTTATAACCTGATCCTAAACCAGGGATGATTTTAAGGATGGAAATTTATTTTAAAATGTAGAAACCTTGGCGAATCTTGCTAATCTTTCATATGCCAACTATAAATGATTGGCAATATTTTTGTAAAAATATTCAAATTTATAAGGATTTTATATAGTTTTTATAAAATTTTGACGATTTTTAAGGTAAAATAATTTTATCTTATAGAATTTGGGCGAATCATTTTAAAAATAGCGAATCTCGTTTTTGGAAAAACCATGGAAAATTAGCCCATGAGCGAAATTTAGCCCCTAAAATCATCCCTGTCCTGAACATGAATTTCTTTGACCGCCTTGAATTGTTTCCTTGCTTATGCTTGCTTGTGGAAGTAGTTGGTGTTTTTGTCTCTAGCTTCTAACCAGAGGTTTCTTGATTTTTGTTGCCAGTACCCTTCCTCCTCTCCGCAGGCTTGGTGCATTGTCCTTTGAATATGATCCTATTTGGAGAGGGTTTCTTGAGTTGTCTCTTTCCCTTCCATCTCTAACTGGTGATCTTCAATATTTTTTTGTGCTTCTTACCTTTTGACAGTTGGGCTCTTTTGGGTTTTAGCCCAGTCTTTTAGCGCTTTTTTTATCTTCCTAAGATTTTATTCCCAGACATAAAAGGGTGATTCATAGACCTTCTCATTCCATACTTTGGCAACAAGGTCATGGAAACCCTCATATTCAAGCCAAACAGGGCTGAATCTGAATGGAATAGGTCCTAGATTTTTGTCCTGCAAGATCTCTAACAGGATTGGTTTATGATCGAATACATTGTGCGGCAAGATTTTAGACGAGAAAATTAGACCCGGGAGCAGGAAGGAGCTTTGAACTAAAAGCCTATCTAGCCTGGTAGCAATATTCCCTAGCCCCACTCTATTGTTTGTCCAGGTGAACTTTCCTCTGGTGCGTTTGATATCCTCCAAATCTCAATATAACATAATATCCTCTACCCATTCCCTAGCAGGGTCTTTCACATTGGACCCACCTTTTTTCTCTTCCACATCAAGGGTTACATTAAGATCCCCCCAATAATGATATTTTCCAGCTCGTTTGAGTTTAGGAAATTTTAATCAAATCCCAACAGTTTCTTTTTTCCGAAAATAAGACAGGGACATAAAGGTTGAAAAGACTTACCAGTCGGCCCATCACTTTGTGTAACAGGCTGGTGAAAACCCAATGCATGCATGCCTCGGATGAGATTAGATCATATTTCGAGTTGTCCCAGAAGGTTCCCAGACCTCCAGAGGCACCTCTTGCGCTAACTGATATTCCTTGGCCTTTTTTCCAAAGGTCTTTACTTGCTTGGAGGAAGTCTTGTTCCTCCATCTTTGTCTCCTGGACTAGAAGGATCTCGGGGTTTGACATTCTAATTAATTCTTTAAGGGATTCTTCCTTTATTCTTCTACCAAAACCCCTATAATTCTAGGAGGCTAGTTTCATGATTTACTTGCGGGGGGGTGTTGGCTCCTTTATGAGCCTTATATTGCTTTCTTGTCGTTCTTACATTAGTAAATTTCTTGAATGTTGGCTGCGAGCCACTGAGGACATATTTTTAGGTTTCCTTTTCCCTTTCTTCTTTTTTGGATTTCCTTCCTCTGCTTGCTTTTTTGGGTGTGACAATGGAACCACTTGCATCTGTAGAGTCACTATCTGTAGATGCCTCTCCTGGTTCCACATCTAGATTTTATTTTTGTTCTTCGGATGCCTTCCCCTGTCCTTATTTCATTCCATGCCCTGATTGATCGGTTTGGTGCTCTTGTGTTCCGGGGGTAGTCTTTTCATGTGTTTATGTTTCATTGGGAGGGACCTCCTTTGATTCCTCTCCTAGTGCTTTCTTTGTTTTTTCCTTCTCTCTTAACACATAAAAATTGTTTCCTGGTGAGAATGCCACTATCTGAACGTCCGGCTCCTTGCGTAGAACTACGGTTTCCTTTGCATTTCGTTTTTCTTTAGGTTTGGTCGTTGTTTTCCCCTTTCTAGCCTGTTGATACCCTTCCTCTTGTTCTTTCTCCTGATTAGGGATTTTTGGAAAGTTTCTCTGAAAGTGGCCATATTCATGGCATACCCTGCATTTGAAAGGAAGTTGTTCGTAGTCAAGTTTCTGGAAGTGATGTAAATATCCAACCTTTAACTTGATTTCCTCTGGGAGTCCTACCTCTAGATCTAATTCCACGCAGATGTGTGCACAAGAGTACTGATATTTGGAATCATCTCTGTCAATATACTTCCCAAGCATGTTTCCAATTGTTTGGAGAGAGATAGGGTTCCAACAATGGATCGGGAGGTTGGGTAGTCATACCCAAACTAGAAATTCCTTTGGCACTTCAACCATAGGATCAAAGTCTGGTGTCCATCTATTCAGATACAACCCTTGCATTCCCATAAAATACAAGACATTCCTGAAGATTAGATTCCTGTCGTCCTTTGAGATGAATTTGAGCATGTAAAACCCTCTTCCCACCGCATAATATGTGACGTTGTTCTGGATCAATGGTCTCCAGTTCCTTTGGATCCAATTATCAGTAAATCTGGTTGATGGCCATAAACCCATGAACTTACCCACCAAACCATGACCAGACAGAGAGACGACAACTCTCATACGGTGTTCCAGAGGCAGCTCAATTTCGGATCGAATCCAATTTCTTCACAAAGTTAGGCGGTGTTGGGGGAGTAAGTTTCTTACCCTGGGTGGAAAGGAGCCTTCGAAAGGAGTCTTCAGTTGAAGGAGGAGGTAGGGGAGGTGTCTCCCCTCCTCCTGAGGACGTCATCGCGACTGTTGAATTGGTCGTCAAAGAAGCAAACCCTCAAGATTGGTCGTCAGAGAAGAAAAAATCATGAAGAAATGTTTTTGCTCGACTCCAATCACAAAATGTTAAAAATACTAAATCTTTATATTATTATTATTATCATTTAATTCCATGTCAAGTTTTACACTATGCATGTAATTGTTTTCTTTGTTTAATTAAGTCTAGTTTGTTTTTATAATTACAATTACTATTATTATTATTATTAATTAATCCAACTTTATTTTTTTAAATGTAGTTCACTTCGTTACTCTTAGTGCAAAAAGAAAAACATTAATTTTTTATTGTTTACCAAGCCTACCTGTCCTTCATTCAACGTACTAGTAACAATTTGTCAAAAATTCTTAGAAAGAAAAACATTAATTTTTCAACTCAAAAAATTCTTAGAAACTCTTTCAACCAATTGTTCTACACTGGGGAAGCATCACTCTTTTGTGGATGCCCCCATTGGCATAAGGATCATGGTATATTAGATCTTGTATGTTACCGTGAACTATTTCTCTAGATCAATGTGGGTTATTAATTTCATATAGAGAGGTATTTATCTCATAAAAGCAATTCCATGAAATACACATGTTATGTATATCAGCTTAGTAATAGACATTTTTTTTTAAGAAAGGCTTCTCACAAGGGAAAATGAAGAACACTACCAAATATAGATTCTTTTCCATATTTCAGAGTATGAAATTTTGAATTGTGTATGTCGGGAGTCATAACTTGGCATGCAGAATTTAAAGCTAAGTCTGCATGTTGTTTTGTACACCAAATGTTATAGCTCGATGTTGCCACTATCCTTAAACTCCCCATTTGAGTAATTACATGAGGTTGCTAAGGGCATTTCCCCTTCGAACCCTTAAAATGTGTGCTACACCTTAGTCCAAGTAAGTGTTCCTCATGTGTGGGATTCCAAAGCTTGGAGAGAACTAAGGTACTTGGTCCATGCGTTTGAAGAACATTGAAATAATTCACATGCAATCATTCATACTTTTCTATTTTCTGAAGGTGGGAAAACCTATCATAACTCAGTGGTCAATTAGTAGTGAGGACAACCATCACTTGCTACTATCCATTAATGTAGGCTAACTCATCACTGATATTCAAGGAAAACCACACCACATGAAATGACTTGGTGGAGGTCCTTAAGGGGGCAAACTTCCACTCCTACTAGATGCCGAGGGGTTTTGGGCCTTTGTCCTATTTCCTTAGGAAAGAAGAAAATAAACTCTTAGCCAATTAGAAGCACTTTTAGGTCTTACTCTAGGACCAAAAGATGGTTTTACCCGAGATAGTCTCTGCAAGAAGACATAATCCCTTGTGGTCATCATGAGACTATCTCCACTAGATCATATGTTTTTTAAGCAATATTTAGCTTAATCGCATACATGAAACCAAATACTACTTCCAATTGCAACTTAACCTCTTACTCAAGATGCAATAATTCATCCATACACTTAAATCATTAAAATTTAAATATATTTTTACTAATTTATTTATTTAAATTAAAGACAAATAACAATTTTTTTTTTGAAATCATATCAAAATTTACAAAATAAATAAAATAAAATAAAAATTGTAAACACATATAAAAAAAAATTGAAATCATATCAAAATTTACAACATTAATAAAATAAAATAAAAATTGTAAACACATATAAAAAATTGGTGTCGCAGATATGGAGTTGGTGTCGCAGATACGTCAAGTCTACGAAGTTCAGGTTGGCCATGCATGAATTGATTTCAATAAACTTGTGTTTACTGTTTTGTTATTTGGCAAAGATGTATTGTCACACCTGTTGAATTATATATCTATTGGTGGACGGTCACGATGTTTTATATCTTTATAATTTGGAGTAAACTGCGTGCTTTGATATATTTGGTGTTTTCAAACTGTCTACCCTATCCATTTGGAGCTTTATAAAATACAAAAGTTTCAATGGCAGCCTTCGAATTTACTATATAGTCCATCTCAATTTTCGACATTGTATGCGAAAAACAGCGAAACCAATAAATTAGCAATTGATTTAAAAAGTTAAAAGACACATAGACAGATTAGACATTTTAAAAACTTTACAACATTGTGAAATGATCATTTTTTTGAAAAAATCTCATAATTTAGTTTTCAATTAATCTACAAATGCGGGATGACTCGTTATTCTTAATTAAGGAAAACCACTTTATTTAGGATGACCTTCTAGTGGTCCTTAAAGGGGTGATGTAAGGCTTGGGGAGTCTAGCTCGAGTGTGCATTCCATCGCAAACCAAGACAAATGATTCAGAAAGACAAAGCACTTGTTTCGGTTTAAGGAGGCAAAAGTCTTCCTATATGATGGAGTTAGGCTTCCTTGGGTGTGTGTCGTGTCATGGAACGACTTTACCAAAGTTTGCTTCACGAAGACGAAAGCATAAGGTGGGCACTCTACCAATGCATTAGGCGCCCCACCAAAGAGACATATTGGCTAGGACGTTTTTTGGACACTCCATGCAAGACGTCAGTCTAACGAACGGAAGGCAACTCAGGCAACCAGTGCACCAAGGAGAGTGACCAATAAGAGTGACCAAAGAGATGTGCGAGGAACACTAGCCAAGCAACAGGTTGGACAATCGGTCAAGGCAGGACTTGGGAACCCAAGACAGAAAAGAAGAGTCATTTCGATGATTGAGGGCGTGCATGGGTGGGCTCGACCAACTCACCCAAGGGATGTGTGCCCCTTAGGAAAAAGTTGACCCGAAAGTTAAGTGGACAAGCGCAAAAGGTTATGTCTCTCCAAGGAAAACAAATACACTAGTTGGGAGGACTGGCCACCTTCTTATAGCCAAGGGAGAGACCAAATGAAGGGGGTACAAGAAGTTATGTAGAGAAATATGTGATATGAAATTGGCCAAGTGTGGTGGGGATCACAAGTTACATGGTATGAGGAAAGTGTTAGGGACCAAACCTCCCTAACCCCTCAAGTAGGTAGAATAATATTTTCCATGTAATAAAGGCCAATATTAACAAGGCCTAGCAATAAGGAAGAATAAGTCAAAAGTAAGAAGACCTAATAGAAGTTTTTGCTTCTAGAAAGATCTTCATCTAGATTGTTCTTTTAGATAGAGAGATCTAGTATAAATAGGAGTAGAGGGTATGAGAAGTTTTGTTTTGAGAAATTATTTTAATAGAGCTATGTTATGTTGGAGATTGCCCCCTCGAAGAGGCAAGTGAACATTGTTTCCTATCAATAAAGGTATAATTATGGTATTGTGGTTCCATATAATTTGTTGCTCTGATGTTATCTCTGAAGTATTTCTATATTATATTGCTATCTCGATGTTAGTCTCTGTATTATTTCTCTTTTTTGCTAATATAATCGATATGGTACCTTACAAGTAGTATCAGAGCACTTTCCTTGGTAGAAATGTGGGTTAATTTTTTTCAAGGTAGAGACATATTTTGGCTTCTTAAAGCTACAAAGATCTATCATTTACTACATAAAGTCGTGGTTGAGGAAGCACACACATAGGAACTACAAGTGGTACTTAAGCGCACATTGTTGGCCACCCTTGTAACCTCTGTTGGTACCCCTTTGAGTGGTAGCGCATCAGACAACACCTATATATGGATTGGCCTAGCTCTCTTGAAGCCCTTCATAGATAAATCGATTAGTCGCATGACTACTACAGTGTCACCGAGAATATCACTTGGGAAGATACTCTCTAGTACCTGGGTATTCGGGTAGTAAAGCTAAGGGTACAGTTTAGAATCCTTAGTTGGTGCCCTGAGATATTGGGTTGAGTACTGTTGTTGGACCCTGCACGTATATCAGAGAGCTATAGCATAGGGAAAACCCTTGTCTATAGAAACCCTTGAATACCCTAACTCTTGGGACGGAAATAGAAGCAGAATAGACAAGATCTATTGTCGTGCAACCTTACCTCCTGCATTTGGGTTGTGAAATTACTACACATTTCTTCCTGTTAAGAATTTGGGCATTTCACCACTGCAGTATTTTTCAGATCGGATAATAACTCAACAGGAGTATTAAAAAAAAAGTATAGCTGTCCCGCCGGAACACTTACTTGGGACCTATCCCATTGGATTCCCCTTTTCTCCTTGATCGCAGTAGTACCTTTCATTTTTAAGTATTTTTTTTTCAGTGGACCCGACCCCTTCCCAACATCCCTATTTTTCCATCTATCCCATTATAATCCCCTTCTCGCCTTGATCGTAGTGGTATGTATCGCTTATAAGTCCTTTTTTGTGGTCCCACCCACCCATTTTCCCTTACCAACACTCGCCATTTCCAAATGGCCAACACTCGCAACCAATACATCCAAGCTTCCATCAATCAAACCAAGGAATCCCTCCAACAAGTGACATCTAAGATTGGATCTACCAATTCCCGCCTTGAAAAATTTGAGACCCAAGTCCAACAACAATTTGACACCATGGATGCCAAATTCATGAACCAATTTAACACCCTCCAGCCTGTTGTCAACCATTTGTTGAAAAGAACTTCGGGTCCTTCCTCCTTGGACCAACCAGATGGTGTTGATTCCTCTCATTCTCTTCATTTTCAATCCAACTCCTTTTATCGTGACCCTCGTCTTCCTTGCGTTAAGGTCAATAAATTTGATGGCTCCAATCCCACGGGTTAGGTCACTCAAATGGAGCATTATTTTTCTCTGCATGGCATTACTAATGAGTTGTCCAAACTTCGATATGTTGTTCTCTATCTGGATCCTAAACACTGGCAATGGTGGAAATGGCGTAAACATTCACATCAGTGGTATATTGCATGGACCCAGTTTGTTGTCGAGCTCTATGAATGCTTTGACATTAATACCCACTATCTCGGTCATTTGACCAAGATGAAATAGTCAGGCATAGTGGAAGACTTTATAACTGCTTTTGAGCATTTGGCCTTTCGAACTAAGGCCATGTTAGATGCGTTCCTTTGGGAATTATTTATTAGTAGCCTAAATGATGAAATCTGAGCCCAGGTTCTCATGTCCCACCCTCAGACTTGGTTGGAAGCTACTAAATGTGCGAAAGAGGCCCAATAAGTTGTTTTTTCCCAAAACAAAAAACCCTCTTTTGTTCATCACCTTCGACCCACTAATCCTGCCCCCCCTTCCACTCCCCTCAAGGTCCATAAATTAACTAGGGATGAAATGGCTAAATGCAAAGTCACGGGTCTTTGCTATAATTGTGATGACAAATATTTTCCGAGACACAAGTGTAAGGAGAAAAAAAAAATTATGGCCATTTCAGAAGATGTTGCTGAAGAAGATGTGATAGTTCCCCTTGTTGAAGAGCCCTCCCTTCGTGATGCTACCCAGGAGCCCGCTGACCCACCTGAAGTTGACCCACTCATTTCCTTGCATGACCTTATTGGCTTCTCTTCTCCACAAACCCTCAAGGTCATTGGCTATATTAAGCATAGGAAATCCATCATCCTTGTTGACAGTGGTAGCACCCATAATTTTATTCATCATCACATTGCCTAGGAAACCAATTGTTATATTTGTGCCATCAATAATTTTCAAATCATGATAGCCAATGATGTGTTCATGAAATGTGGTGGGCATTGTGAAAATGTACATCTTCAAATTGGACAGTACCACCTAAAATATCATATGATTTCCATTGACATGGGTGGTTGTGACATTGTGCTCGGTGTTGAATGGTTTCACACTTTTGTCCCATTCTTATGGATTTTAATGAACTAACCATGCAATTCCAAGAGGAGGGAAAACAATATCAATTTCAATGCCTCACAGTCAATTCTCCTGAGATCATTAGTTCCCATCGCATGGAAAATATCCTCAATAAAGGTCACTTCGGTATTATTTCTCAACTCCATTCCATTCAAGCAGTTGAGACACCCTTTGTGCCTCTTGACCTCCAATCTATCCTCTCCAAACATCAATTTATTTTTCCACTCCTTGGGGAATTTCTCCTTCTTTTGGTGTTCATGATCATTCCATCCCCCTTGTTCCTGGCATTCTTCCTCCCAATGCTCTCTCGTATCGTCATCCCTTTTCCTAAAAGAACGAAATTGAGAAAATCGTGTAGGAGCTGCTCCAAGAGGGTGTTATGTGCCCCAGTACTAGCCCTTATTCTTATCATGTGGTGATGGTACTCAATAAAGAAGGGACTTTGCACATGCATCCTTACTTTTGTGCCCTCAATAAACTCACAATCAATGACAAGTTTCCCATTCATGTCATTGATGATCTCTTGGATGAGCTAAGTGGTGCTTATTACTTCACTAAACTCGATCTTCCTTTTAGCTACCACCATATACGTATGCAAGAAGCTGACATCCCCAAGACTACCTTTCGAACTCATGAGGGTCACTATGATTTCTTTGTCATGCCCTTTGGCCTGTGTAATTCCCCCTCCACCTTCCAAAGACTCATGAAAAATGTCTTTTGTCCTTTTCTCCATCATTTTGTCATAGTTTTCTTTGATGATATTCTCATCTATAGTAAAACTTGGCCATCCCATATTTTATATTTGGATCAAGTTCTCCATCTACTCTCTCAGCACCAACTTTTCCTCAAACAGACTGAATTTTCCTTTGGCGCCTCATAAGTTGAGTACTTGGGTCATATTGTTGGCAAGGCCATTGTCTGGGCAGATCCTAAGAAGATTGAAGCAATGCAGGATTGGCATCGCCCAAAGACTATCAAAAGCTTGCATGGTTTTCTAGGTTGAACAGCCTACTATCGCAAGTTTGTTAATAAATATGGAAAGATTGTGGTGCCTTTCACTGCTCTCCTTAAAAATAATTCTTTCACTTGCACTCCTATAGTTGATCAGGGCTTTCAAGCCTTGAAGGCGGCTATGTGCACCACTCTAGTCTTGGCCCTTCCTTATTTCACAAAGACCTTTTTCCTGGAATGTGATGCTTCTAAGAGATGAATTGGAGAAGTCCTTATGCAATATGGTCAAATTTTGGCCTTTACCAGCAAACAATTATCATGGTGCCATTTGGGCCAATCAATCTATGAAAAGGAAATGTTGACTATTCTACATGCAGTGGATCTTTTGCACCCTTATCTATTGGGGCAGCGCTTCCAAATTAATACATATCATCAAATCCTCAAGTATTTTCTAGAGCAACAACCTTCCTCCCCGGAGCAACAAAAATGAGTGACTAATCTCTTTGGATATGATTATGAGATAATTTAAAAGAAAGTAAAATAAAATGTGGTTGTAGATGGTCTTTGCATAAAATATGAAGATGACGGGTCCCTTTTCTCCCTCTCCTTCATTTTACCATATTGGCTCCAAGATATTCGTCGGGAAAGGCTACAAGATCCCAAAATTTTGCATTTGATCCAACAATTGCAAGCCAATTCTCCAGTTTCCCCTGGGTACTCTTGGCACAATGATGATCTTCGCTACAAAGTTTGATTGTATTTAAGTAAACAGTCACAACTTAAATCCATGGTTCTTTTTAAGCTTCATGATACACCCACAGTTGTGCACTCAGGGTTTACCAAAACCTATGATCAGGTCAAATGTTATTTTTTATGGGATGGCATGAAAAAGGGCATTCACACTTTTGTGGCAGAATGTGATTATTTTCAATGCAACAAGGGTGAAACAATCAAAGCTCCCGACACACCACAACCTCTTTTGATTCCACCCACTATTTGGAGGGACATCTCTATAGATTTTATTGTGGGCTTACCTAAATTGGGAAATAAGTCAGTCATCATGGTGGTCGTTGATCATATTTCCAAGTATGCTCATTTCTGTGCTCTTCAACACCCATTTACCACATCCATTGTGGCTTAATTTTTCATGGATCATGTCTTCAAGCTTCATGGAATGCCTCATTTTATTGTTTATGATCAAGATCCCACTTTCACCAGCAATTTTTGGTAAGAACTATTCAGGCTACATGACACCCAATTGCATCTCAGCACAACCTATCATCCCCAGACTGATGGTCAAACTAAAGTTGTCAACAAGTATTTGTAAACATATTTGAGTTGTTTTTCATATGAAAGGAAAAATAAGTGGGCTCAATGGTTACCATTAGTTGAATGGTGGTGCAATACTTCCTACCATATAGCTACTTTCATGACTCCTTTTGAAGAAATATATGGACAAAAGTCACCTTTCGTTCTCTCCTACATGTCATGTGTCTTGAAGGTCCATGCGGTTTACCAAATGATTACAATTCAAGATGCTATTCTCCATACCCTCAAAGAGAATTTGGTCATGGATTAGAATTGCATGAAGAAACAAGAATATCAATGTCGCTCTGAACGTCAATTTGTTGAAGGAAACCAGGTGTTTCTTCAACTGCAACCTCTATGGATTTTATTTTGGGCTTACCTAAATTGGGAAATAAGTCAGTCATCATGGTGGTTGTTGATCATATTTCCAATTATGCCCATTTTTGCGCTCTTCAACACCCATTTACCCCATTTATTGTGGCTTAACTTTTCATGGATCATGTCTTGAAGCTTCATGGCATGCCTCATTTTATTGATTATGATCGAGATCCCACTTTCACCAGCAATTTTTGGCAAGAACTATTTAGGCTACATGGCAGCCAATTGCATCTCAGCACGACCTATCATCCCCAGACTGATGGTCAAAATAAAGTTGCCAACAAGTGTTTGGAAACATATTTGAGGTGTTTTACATCTGAAAGGAAAAATAAGTGGGCTCAATGGTTACCATTAGTTGAATGGTGGTGCAATACTTCTTAGCATATAGCTACTTGCATGACTCCTTTTGAAGAAGTATATGGACAAAAGCCACCTTTCGTTCTCTCCTACATGTCAGGTGTCTTGAAGGTCCATGCAATTTACAAAATACTTATAGTTAAAGATGCTATTCTCCATACCCTCAAAGATAATTTGGTCATGGCTTAGAATCAGAGGAATAAACAAGCATATCAAGGTCGCTATGAACGTTAGTTTGTTGAAGGAGACTAGGTGTTTCTTCAATTGAAACCTTATAAGCAAACTTCACTCAAGGCCAACCATTTTCAGAAACTGGCTCCCACATTTTATGGCCCTTATATAGTTCTCAAGCGCGTGGGATAGGTGTCCTATCAGTTATCTTTGCCTAATCATTTTAAGCTCCATCTTGTTTTTCATGTCTCCTGCTTAAAGAAAGTGATTGGAACTAAGTGCCAAACTAAAACCAGCCTTCTCGAGGTGTATGAAGAAGGCTCCATCTGGTTGCATCCCCAAGAATTTTGGGACCAGCGTCAACATCATCTTTGTTAGTGCACCATCAAGGAAGTGTTATTCCAGTGGAAAGATACAACTCCAACAGATGCCACCTGGGAGCCAACTACCATTCTGCAACAATTTCCTCATCTCAAGCCTTGAGGACAAGGTTGATTTTAAGGGGGAGGTAATGTTAGGGACCTAGCCTCCTTAACCCCTCACGTAGATAGATAATATATTTCCATGTAATAAATGCCAATTTTAATAAGTCCTAGCAATAAGGAAGACATAAGCTTCCACTTCTAGAAGGATCTTCCTCTAGATTGTTCTTTTGGATAGATAGATTTAGTATAAATAAGAGTAGAGAGTATGAGAAGTTTTTTCTTGAGAAATTATTTTAATAGAGCTATTCTCTATTGGAGGTTTCCCCCTCGAAGAGACAAGTGAAGATTGTTTCCTATCATAAAGGTATAATTTCGGTGTTGTGGATCCATATAATTTGTTGTTCCAATGTTATCTCTGCAGTATTTTCATATTTTGTTGCTATCTCGGTGTTATTCTCTACATTATTTCTCTTTTCTACTAATATAATAGATCTAGTACCTTACAAAAAGGCAGCAGGTTTTTCGTAGATGAAGCATGACAGAGAGAGTTTTTGTTCTTGTCTGAGGAAATGAAGGAAGGATGCACATGTTCACATTCCAAAGAAGGGTCTTGGTTTTTTTGCACAATTTCTTTGTGTAAACCGAGTGGAATCTCTTTTTGTAAACTTTATTTGTGTGTGGCACAAGATAGGCTCAACACGCTATTGTTTTGTATTAATAATTTGGGTGTTAGGTTGGTTTGGATACCGACTTGCACAGTGCATTGTTATTGTGTATACATGTTCTCTACTTGTTGTATTAGCTAAGTATAAGAAACAAACGTAACAAATAAGTAATAAACGAAATGAAGAAGTAAGGCGTAGTCCGGGCAAGGTAAGTCAGTGTGGATTTGTCGCTAGTTGAATAGTTGTGATGCCACAGTGGGAACGTTGGATGATTCTTACATCCAATCAAAGGTTCTCCAACTCCCTAACAAGTGGTATCAGAGCAAGAAATGAATCGCACATCATAGAAAACTATGCATATTTGGTTTGGTGGATGGTTTGGTGAGCTTATCATAGAATATTTGACCCTACCCCATAATTATAGTTAGAACAATTGTGAGGGAGGGGCACACTTGTGGACAGGAAAGGTTGTTGTAAAGGAAATTATGTGGTGTGAAAGAAGGGAAACAACCACAAAGTTGCAACAACGATCGCAGATGACATACATGTGCGAAAATAGTGACAGACACCTGAAGGAAGTGATGACCAATGAAAAAACAAAGAAAAGCCTTGATGAAGAATGGCGGATGAGCATGGAATCAATCGATAAAATATTAGATAAGATCAGGTCGATAACCGCATGGTGGGATTTGTGGGATGAAAGACATAAGACTCTCTCAATGGATGAAGACTGTCAAGTCTCAGATTTAGATTTTTCCAAGGAGGGTGAATCCATGTCCACCGTCGTTGTTGTCATGGAATAGTCAAATTCATTTGAAGACATCAGCTCTATGATATGTGAAGTATGTTCATGGAACAATTTCACAAAGTATTTCCCAAAGAAAAAGAAGCAAGTCAGTGCATAGCAAAAATCGTGCAACAAAGAGCTCATGAACTAAACCAAAACTTTGAGCTCGAAAAGGGTGGAGTCACTCACAAAGGAGGATGTCTAGGATAGAAGCGAAGTCAAGGCAATGAGGCAAGGAGAATTACTTGACCCCAAAGGTAAGAAAATTCATTATTTCTTGTGAAAACTTAACCATTTTGCATCATATTTCCCATTGAACAAATAGTTGGAACTGATGGATGAAAACCAAGTGCAACCTATAAGGAAGGAGCTTGCATCCTTGGGATAAGTAATCCAACCATAGCCAAAACCATTAAAGGAAATGGCAAAAGGGTTATAAGATTTGACGAAGAATCTAGATGAGTTCAAGAAAAGGGACTGATCCAGGTGGATATTGGTGGCCACCCGCCTATTCTTCTTGGACCCACACCATTGTTTCTTTCAGTTTTTTCAGTTTCCTTAATTGTAGCACAATTTACTATTTTTAGCAGTTTTTCGGGTCCTGAACTTCCAGAGCCGTTTTGAGGCCCTAAATGACATTTTTTGGGAAGGAATGCTCCAGATAATATGAGTTCATTTTGGAATCAATATTCCCTATTAGCAGTGTACTCCTCTAATAGATATTTCTAACGATGTATCATGTGCGTCAAACGGAGATAGTATGCCAAAGTTACGACCCCGGGAAATTGATGTACCAATTTACCCCAACGGGGACCATATTCTGGCATTGCATCTCCTTATGTTAGGTTTTTGGATGTTTTAGGTTTTTCATTGTTTCTCAATAATATATAGGCCTTCGAGCCTCATTGTAACACAAAGTTCAGAGGCCAGTAGCCTCCACATCTCTTCTTAGAGATAAGCTACCAGCACCCGAGATATTTTATTTCCATTCTGTCTGTAAGCATATTTCAGTCATTTGTTGTTAATGAAATGAAGTTTTACTTCCGCTGCATCTCTGCGTTTATGTGTATTTCTATATTTCATTGTGTTCCTGCATAAATCTAGATCAGTGGTATCATAGCAGTCTGCTCTTTCTTGATCCTTCTTTGCATGTCCCCAACGAGGTCAGGGTATAAGGAGTTAGGGCTTGATTTGGTTGAACCATTGCAAGATCAGCCTCACAAACCCCGACAAATTCCCATGGGGGAAGAAAATAAATATAAGGGAGTAGGAGATCCTATCGAATTATTGCTCGAGGAGGCCCTCGAGAAACAAAGGAATGCGATGATGGACAACTTTTCCTAGATCCTTCAACGGTTTCCCACTGGCAGCGCACCTACATCCAACAACCACTCTGGAGGTGCCACTCCTTTTAAGGTACAAGTAAACTTTGAAATTCCCATATTTGAGGGCCAAATAGATGCAGATCACATTGATAGATGGTTGAATCTATTAGAAGGATATTTCTCGGTTCATGACTTTTCCGACCGAGAAAGGATTAATTTTGCACTCCTTAAAGCCACCCCCCATGTCAAGGACTGGTGGGAAACCTACTGGAAGAAATAGAGCGAGGGGTAACCCTCTTTGTTCTTGGTTGCACCCACTTGAAATTCTTTTTGAGATGCCATCAAGGAACAATATTATCCCATGGGGAGATATGAGAACAAATACATATAATGGACTACACTGCGGCAACAAAGGGACTAAGATGTGCATGAGTTGGCGAATCTATTCCATACCCTACGCACAAAGTTGGGTATCAAATATTCAGAGAAACATTTGGTGTTAAAGTACCGCAGTTGTATTCATAGATACATTTAGGAGGAAATGGAGTTCCTCGACATCTCCTTGCTTGGTGTGGCATACCAGTATGCTACCAAGATTGAGCAGAAGTTCAAATAGAAGAAGCGAGACTTTGGGTCTGCGAATCAGAAGCAAGGGAAAGGTACCCCCAAACCGCTGAACAAAGGACCAAACCAAGGCGGGGTGGCCCAAGATATCCCGCCAAAGCCGCAGGCAAAGGACAACACCACGAAGCCAAAAAAGGACACGGGGAAGTGGTGTGAGTTCCATAAGAGCTCCACTCACAACACAAGTGAGTGTCGGGCCAAGTAGTCACTGGTAGTCGGGTTGAAGGCTTATGAATCGGATGCAGGATCCGACTCTGAATTAGAACCCAACAAGAGGAATGATAGGGGGGAGAAGATTATCGATGCGGAGCCCAATGCCACTGTTGCCACCAAGGAGATCCAGAAGAAGGAACTAGAAGATCCAAAGGAGGTGGAGCACCTCTTTCATTCCCATATGTGGGTAAAGGGTTCCCCGTTGCAGTTCATTGTCGACAGCGGGAGCCAGAAGAACCTAATCTCAGCAGAGGTCATGAAACGGATGGGCTTGCCGACCACAACACACCCACAACCATACACCATCGGGTGGCTACACCAAGGATGGGACCTTCACATCATCCAGCAATGTCGCCTTCCCTACAACATCAAGCCCTTCACAGATGAGGTATTATGTGGCATTTCTCCTCTTGATGTTTATGATGTATTATTAGGCCGACCATACTTGTGGAAGTGACATGCTGTGTATGATTCCAGGCCTCATGCTGTTATTATTACTTTGGGTAATAAGCTGTACAGGATACCAAAAATAGCACTGCCTATAACCATCTATTTGGTTACTGCAAAACAATGCAGTAAGCTCATTGCCAAAACTAGTAAATTTGTTTTCCTAATGATCCGCCCTCAGGGAAAGAAGAAGACTGTGGACATGACCTCCAGACAGGGCCCTTCTGCATGACAACAACAGATGGATAATGTCATGGAGGAGTATGAGGACATGTTCACCTCCCTCGTAGGAGTGCCTCTACACTGTCAGGTCAAGCACCCCATCAATTTGACCCCAGGTGAGTCACTACCCAATGGACCAATCTATCGGTGCTCTGTTATGGAGAATGAAGAAATCAAGAGGAAGATTTAGGAGCTATTGCAGAAAGGTCACATCCGGCCGAGTTCATCGCCCTGTGGGAGCCTGATCATGTTGGCGCAGAAGAAGGATGGGACTTGGAGACTCTGCATTGACTATTGGGCACTGAACAAGATCATTGTCCAGAATAGGTACCCGATCCCACGGATTGATGACCTTCTGGACCAACTCAAGGGGGCGAAATATTTTAGCAAGATCGAATTGAATTCTGGGTATCACCAGGTACCAATCAAACCCTCAGATGTGTGGAATACTGCCTTCAAATCCAAGGAGGGCCTTTTCGAATGGCTGGTCATGCCTTTCTGGTTGACGAATGCCCCTGCAACCTTCATCAGACTAATGGGCAACATCTTGCGACCATTCACCAACTCAATTTTAGTGGTGTACTTGGATGACATTTTGAGCTTCAACCAGACTTAGGAAGAGCACCTCCACCACATCCGATGGGTCCTCCAAACATTGCGGAAACACAAGTTGTGTGTCAATTTGGAGAAGTGCAGTTTTGGCATGAACCAGGTTCATATCTGGGATACATTATTGATGAGTGGGGGGTGCATGTGGATCCATCCAAGATCCAATTCATTCGGGATTGGCCAGCCCCAACCACCCTAACAGAGCTCCACATCTTTTTTGGTCTTGTCAATTTCTATCGCAAGTTCATGTTGGGATTCTCTCATATCACTTGGCCCTTGATTCATGTCACCAAGGGAGGAATGAAAGAAAAATTATTTTGGTATGAATCTCAATAGAAGGTGTTCGAAGATTTAAAGCATCGCCTCTGCTATGCACCAATGCTTACATTTCCAGACTTGCAACAACCATTTGAGATCGATACAGATGCCTCTGACTATGCTATTGGAGAAGTCCTTATTCAACAGGGGCATATAGTGGCATATCACAGTGAGACACTTTCCAAAACACTCCAGAAGTATCCCACTTATGACAAAGAGATGTATTCCATTATGTAGGCTTGCCGACAATGGAAGCATTACATTTTTGGAAAGGAAACAATCATCCACATAGACCATCGACCCTTGCAATTCATACAGACACAAGGGAATTTGCAGAACGATCGCCATAATAATGGGTCCACATACCTACAACAATTTCATTTGAACATTAATTACAATAAAGGAAGCACCAATAATGTTGCCGACTTCCTCAGCCGACCACCTATCATGGCACTAAACATGTTGCTCAACTCTTGTGGGCACGAGACTTCTGATTGGACACTTCTCTACAAAAGTGATCCAGAATTCGGCCACACATACAATACGCTCTTCGAGGGTAAGCAAGTTCCTAATTTTCACCTCCAGGATGCTATGCTATGTCACCTGGGACACCTTTGTGTTCCTTCAAGCGAGTGTGTCAAGATGATTTGCGAGGCGCACTACAGTCAGGTTGTTGGGCATTTTGGGGTCAAGAAAATCATGGCAGTACTGCAAAAGTATTTATATTGGCCGAACCTTCGACAGGATGTCAGGAAGTACATCAAGTCCTGCACTGCTTGCGCCATTGCCAAACCAACCATCAAAAAGGAAGGCCCCTATACTCCATTGCCTACCCCTTGTTGCCCTTGGGAATCCATCTCCATGGATTACATGTCGGGCCTTCCTTCTACTAAGCATGGCAATGATTGTGTTTTTGTGGTCGTCAACCAACTCCTTAAGATGTCCACTATGATGGCCTGCAAGAAAAATATCACAACAAAATCCATTGCTAAACTCTTCTTTGAATGAGTGTGGGTACACTTTGGGATCCCATACTCTATCATCTCATATTAGGACAGTAGGTTCCTCAGTACATTTTTGTCCAGCCTCTGGTCGATGCTGGACACCAAGCTCACCACGTCCACAGCTTTCCATCCGCAAATTGATGGCCAGACAGAGGTCGTCAACCGAATGATTGTACACATTCTATGCATGTACAACTCAAATAATCCATGCACATGGGATGAGAGCCTCACCTATGTACAACACAACTACAATAGGGCTCTCCATAGCTCAACCAACCACAACCCCTTTTAGGTGGGCTTAGGATTCCAACCACTATGTCCCATTAACATAGCCATGTCATTTGTGGCTACTCAGGAAGATTCAACCATGTCCAGTCTGAGGCTGACAAGGAAAATAGCTTCATTGAGAACATTCAGGACATCCACCAACAGGCTCATGACATCTTGGATAGAGCTAATGCTAAGTACAAGCAGTGACATGATCAACATCGGGTGCCACACAACTTCTAGGTTGGCGACAAAGTGTGGCTACATTTGCAAAAGGAGCGCCTTGTTGGACCCTACCGTAAGATTCACTCACTCCGATATGGGCCATACACCATCACCAAGGCTGTAGGGGACAATGCCTTAGATCTCAGTATTCCACCATTCCTTGGTTTGTACCCAGTGTTCAATGTGGACTGCCTTCGGCCCTACTTTCCACCTCTACTGGGCACATCCAACATGGCAGAACAACTCACACCAACATAATTAAACCCAGATTGCATGGAACAAGCCACAACTGATCAGATTATGGACACAGAGATCAAGAACACCTGCTAGTAGAGGATCCAACTATATTGATTTGTCAAAGCAGGCCAACTCCTTCACCAGGGAAAGTGGCTCACCAGGGACCAAGTTCAACAGAAGTTTCCTCATCTCAT
>SNQJ01S0036564.1:70853-81777 GCA_010110895.2 Picea sitchensis
AACCCTAGAACATTAAATAATTAAATAAGAAACCCTAAAATTATTAATAAACTATCATAACCTTTAAATAAACAAAATTTAATAAACCCTAGTAATATCTTATAAAATAATTAAATTTATAAAATAATTCTACTTAGCCCACACTAAGAAACTTCCCCACTTCTAGTATTTATACCAACTCTTCTCTTTCTCTTAAAACCCAGGCTCTTTGTCCTAAAGATCGATCCTGATCTGGATCCGAAACGTCAACAATCTATTGACTACACTGTGGCTTTTCCGATCAAAACCGAAAGTATGAAATATGTCGGGAGTCATAACTTGGCATGCAAAATTTAAAGCTAAGTGTGCATGTTGTTTTGTACACCAAATGTTATAGCTAGATGTGGCCACTATCCTTAAAGTCCCTATTTGAGTAATTACATGAGGTTGCTAAGGGAATTTCCCCTTCGAACCCTTAAAATGTGTGCTACACCTTTGTCCAAGTAAGCATTCCTCATGTGTGGGATTCCAAAGTTTGGAGACAACTAAGGTACTTGGTCCATGCATTTGAAGAACATTGAAATAATTCACATGAAATCATTCATACTTTTTTACTTTCTGAAGGTGGGAAAACCTATCATAACTCAATTGTCAATTGGTAGTGAGGACAACCATCACTTGCTACTATCCATTAATGTAGGCTAACTCATAACCGATATTCAAGGAAAAGCACACCACATGAAATGACTTGGTGGAGGTCCTCAAGGGACCAAACTTCTACTCCTACTAGATGCCTAGGGGTTTTTGTCCTTTGACCTATTTCCTTAGGTAAGAAGAAGATAATCTCTTAGCCAATTAGAAGCAGTTTTAGGTCTTACTCTAGGACTAAAATATGGTTTTAGCCTAGATAGTCTTTGCAAGAAGACATGATCCCTTGTGGTCATCATGAGACTATCTCCACTAGATCATATTCTTTTTAGCAGTATTTAGCTTAATCTCATACATGAAACCAAATACTACTTCCAATTACAACTTAACCTCTTACTCAAGATGTAATAATTCATCCATACATGTAAATCATTAA
Organism: Picea sitchensis; assembly: GCA_010110895.2. Taxonomy (NCBI): domain Eukaryota; kingdom Viridiplantae; phylum Streptophyta; class Pinopsida; order Pinales; family Pinaceae; genus Picea; species Picea sitchensis. The sequence continues at coordinate 71,917 of SNQJ01S0036564.1, forward strand.
AATTTAAATATATTTTTACTAATTTATTTATTTAAATTAAAGACAAATAACAATTTTTTTTTGAAATCATAGTAAAATAAAAAAGATTTTGTAAACCCATATAAAAAATATACAACCGAAGAAAGATAATTTGACATGAAATTTTATATCTTTAAATGTGTGAAAGGAAGAAAAAATATTGTGATACAAAAGAATGAGTCTACATACTTTATTAAGAGAGGAACATGCTCATCTCTTTAAAAAGAATCGCCTTCTATGAAAAATGCCCAAAGATTTAAATATGGAAAAATTTTGATCATCTAAATACAAAATCCAAAGATAATCAAAGTAGAAACCAGTGGTACCTCCTAAATTAAACTAACAACCTTGAGAAGACCGCCCCATGTTTATGATTAGCAGATTCTTTCTCTTTCATTCTCAAAGTTCTCATGGTATAATGCAAGCCAATACTGAAGATGTTAAGAGAAAAATTGTTTTTAAAATAAAATATCTCTGAGAAAATTTCTTTATAAAATCTCATTTTTCTCTGAATAAACATACAACTATTAAAAGGGTGCATAACGTTTTCTATTTGACATGGTAGTTAAAAATGAGTTACCCTTCTATTTTGCTGGCTAGTTGTTCAATGTTACCCTTCTATATTGTTGGCCAGTTGTTCAAAGTTACCCTTAATTTTATTTGATGATATTCTCATCTATAGTAAAACTTTTCCATCCCCTCTTTCCCATGTGGATCAAGGTCTCCATCTACTCTCGCTGTAGCAACTTTTCCTCAAACACTCTAAATGTTCCTTTGTCTCCTCGGAAGTTGATTACTTGGATCATATTGTTGGAAAGGTCAGTGTGCATGTGGATCCTAATATGATTGAAGCAATGTAAGATTGGCCTCACCCTAAGACTATCAAAAGATTGCATGGTTTTATAGGTTTAACAATATATTATCGCAAGTTTGTTAAGAATTATGGAAAGATTTTGACACCTCTCACTTCTCTCCTTAAAAATAATTCTTTCACTTGGACTCTCGTAGTTGATCAGGTCTTTTAAGACTTGAAGGTGGCTATGTGCACCACTCTGGTATTGGCCTTTCCTGATTTCACAAATACCTTTGTCCTAGAATGTGATTCTTTCAGGAGAGGAATTGGAGCAGTCCTTATGCAATATGGATGACCTTTGGCCTTTACCAGCAAACAATTGTTAGAGCGCCATTTCGATCAATCAATCTATGAAAAGGAAATGTTGTCTATTCTGCATGCAGTGGATCTCTGATACCCTTATCTATTGGGGAATCACTTCCAAATTAAGATAGATCATCAAAGCCTCAATTATTTTCTGAAGCAATGACCTTCCTCCCCGTAGCAAGAAAATGGGTGACTAATCTCTTTGGATATGATTATGAGATAATTTAAAAGAAAGGAAAAGAAAATGTGGTTATTGAGGCTCTTTCCATAAAATATGAATATGGTGGGTCCCTTTTCTCCCTCTACTTCATTGTTCCACATTGGCTCCAATTTGTTCACCAGGAAACACTACAAGATCCCAAAATTTTGCATCTGATGCAACAATTGCAATCCAATTCTCTAGTTTCCCCTGGGTAGTCTTGGCACAATGACGAGATTCACTACAAATGTCGTTTGTATTTAAGTAAAAAATAACAACTTAAATCCACATTGCGTTCTGAGCTTCATTCTACACCCACAGTTGCGCACTCAGGGTTTACCAAAACCTATGATCAGTTCAAATGTTGTTTTTCTAAGATGGTATGAAAAATTATGCTTTCACTTTTTTGGAAGAATGTGATGCTTGTCAATGCAACAAGGGAGAAACAATCAAATCTCGTGGCACACTACAACGACTTCTGATTCCACCCACTATTTGGAGGGACATCTCTATGGATTTTATTGTGGGATTACCTAAAACTGGAAAACAGTCAGTCATAATGGTGGTCGTCGATCATCTTTATAAGTATGCTCATTTTCATTCTCTTCAACACCTATTTATTTCATCCACTTTGGCTCAAATTTTCATCGATCATGTCTTCAATATTCATGGCATGCCTCATTCTATTTTTTATGATCGAGATCCCACTTTCACCAACAATTTTTGGCAAGAATTGTTCAGGCTATAGGGCACCCAATTGCATCTCAACACAACCTATCATCCAGAGACTGATGGTCAAACTGAAAATGTCAACAAGTGTTTGGAAACATATTTGAGGTGTTTTGCTTAAGAAAGGAAAAATAAATTGGCTCAATGTTTACCATTAGTTGAATTGTGGTACAACACTTCTTACCATACAACTACTTGCATGACTCCTTTTGAAGAAGTATATGGAAAAGAGTCACCTTTCGTTCTCTCCTACATGCTAGGTGTCTCGAAGGTCCATGTGGTTTACCAAACACTTACATTTCGAGAGGATATTCTCCATACCCTCAAAGAGAATTTGGTCATGGCTCAAAATTGCATGAAGAAACAAGAATATCAAAGTCACTTCAAACCTCAATTTCTTGAAGGAGACCATGTGTTTCTTCAACTGCAACCTTATAAACAAACTTCACTAAAGGATGACCATTGTTAAAAAATGGCACTCACATTTATGGTCCTTATACAGTTCTCAAGAGCTTGGGATAGGTGTCCTATTAGTTATCTTTATCGAGTCATTCTAAGATCCATCCTATTTTTCATGCCTCTTGCTTAAAGAAGGTGATTGGAACTAAGAACCAAAATCAACTAGCCTTCCCGAGTTGGATGAAAAACGCTCCATTTGGTTGTGCCCACAAGCATTTTTGGACCAACGTGAGCATTGTCTTCATCAGCGTACCATCAAGGAAGTGTTAGTCAAGTGGAAAGATACAACTCCAGTAGATGCCAACTACCATTCTGCAACAATTTCCTCATCTCAAGCCTTGAGGACAAGGCTAATTTTAAAGGGGGAGGGAATGTTAGGGACCTAACCTCCGTAACCTCTCTCGTAGGTAGAATAATATATTTCCATGTAATAAAGGCAAATATTAATAAGGCCTAGCAATAAGGAAGAATAAGTCAAATGTAAGAAGACATAATAGAAGCTTCCACTTCTAGAAGGATTTTCCTCTAGATTGTTCTTTTGGATAGATAGATTTAGTATAAATAGGAGTAAGGGTATTAGAATGTTTTCCTTCATAAATTATTTTAATAGAGCTATTCTTTATTATAGGTTTCCCCCTCAAAGAGACAAGTGAACATTGTTTCCTATCATAAAGGTATAATTCCATTGTTGTAGTTCCATATAATTTGGTTTTCCAATGTTATCTATGTATAATTTTCATATTTTGTTGCTATCTCGGTGTTATTCTCTGCATTATTTCTCTTTTCTACTAATATAATAGATTTGGTACCTTATAGAAAGGAAATAGGTTTTTTGGAGATGAAGCATGACAGAGAGAGTTTTTGTTCCTAACTGAGGAAATGAAGGAAGGATGCACATGTTCACTTTCTAAAGAAGGGTCTTGGTGTTTTTTCACAAGTTCTTTGTGTAAACTGAGTGGAAGCTCCTGCTGTAAACTTTTTTTATGTGTGGCACGAGCTAGGCTTGACACACTATTATTTTGTATTAATAATTTGGGTGTTAAGTTGGTTTGGATGCCCACTTGCACATTTTGTTCTTATTATGTATACATGTTCTTTGCTTGTTGTATTAGCTAAGTATAAGAAACACACATAACGAATAAGTAATAAACAAAATGAATAAGTAAGGTGTAGTTTGGTCCAAGTAAGTCAGTGTGGCTTTGTCGCCAGTTGAATAGTCGCTATGCCACAGTGGGAACGTTGGATGATTATGTCATCCAACCAAAGGTTCACCAATTCCATGACAGGTGGTATCAGAGAAAGAAACAAATCGCACATCATAGAAAACTATACAGAGTTGGTTTGGTGGATGGTTTGGTGAGCTTATCATAGCATCTTTGACCCTTATCCACTATTATAGTTAGAACAATTGTGAGGGAGGGGCACACTTGTTGACATGAAAGGTTGTTGTAAAGTAAATTATGTGGTGTGAAAGAAGGGAGCAAAACCACAAAGTTGCAACAATGATTGCAGACGACATACATGTGCGAAAATAGTGACAAATGAAGGAATTGATGACCAATGACAAAACAAAGACAAACCCTAATGAAGAATGGAATATGAGCATGGAAGAAGCCAAAAAAATATTAGAGAAGATCAGGCAAATCATTGCATGGTGGGATTCGTGGGATGAAAGACATAAGACTCTCTCAATGGATGAACTTTGAAGACTTCCAAGTCTCAAATTTAGATTCTCCCAAGGAGGGTGAATCCATGTCCATCATCGATGTCATCATGGAATAGCCGAATTCATTTGAAGACATCAACTCTATCATATGTGAAGTATGTTCGAGGAACCATTTCACAAAGTATTTCCATTTCACAAAGTATTTCCCGAAGACAAAGAACAAATTCAGTGCATAGAAGAAATCATGCAACAAAGAGTTCATGAACAAAACCAAAACTTTGAACTTTGAAAGGGTGGAGTCACTTATGAAGGATCAAGATGCCCAAGCCAGAAGTGAAGTTAAGGGAATGAGGAAAGGAGAATTACTTGACCCCATGGGTATGTCAATTCCTTGTTTCTTGTGCAAATTTAACCATTTTGCATGAAATTTCCCATTGAAGGAATAATCGGAATTGATGGATGAAAACCATGTGCAAATTGTAAGGAAGGAGCTCACATCCTTGGGAGAAGTAAGCTACCATATCCAAAACCATCAAAGGAAATGGCGGAAGGGTTATAGAATTTGACAAAGCATCTGGACGAGTTCAAGGCAAGGGACCATGGATAGTGTTCATAATACAGAGAATTCATACTTTGTTTTGTGGATGAAACGATATGTGGGGTGAAGGTGGCAACCTTGGTTGACACCAGAGTGAGTCACAGCTTCATAAGTGAACGAAATACTATATTGATCCATTGTGAGTCTGAGGAAAGTATGGTTTTGTTTATGGTAGTCAACTCAGTGGTGAATTCGATGACCGAAGTAGTTCGTTTTGCACCGTTGAGAGTAAGGAGTTGGTTTAGCACATGGGATTTCATGGTGGCTCTGTTAGATGATCATGTGATAATCATGGGGTACAATTTTCTCAAGTATGCCAAAGCAGTTCTTGTGTCACATGAGGGTTTCTTTGTCTTCCTGGATGAATCCAAAATGCCAAAATTTCCCATGATGACAAAGAGAAAGCTTGAATGAAATCCCAGGAATACTCCAATCAGGTTGATTAAGGGAGTTTGCGAAGGTGTGGAGAGACCTTGTGATGTGGTGTAGCAAAAAGAGGTGAATCCAACCATAACTTCTTTAAGTGTCTTGGTTAAGTATAAGAAACACACATAACAAATAAGTAATAAATGAAATGAAGAAGTAAGGCATAGTCTGAGCCAAGTAAGACATTGTGGCTTTGCCACTTGTTGAATAGTTGCGGTGTCATGGGATATTGGGAACGTTAGATGATTTAGCCATCCAACCGAAGGTTCACCAACTTCCTAACAGGTAAACTTTCACTCATCCCAAATGTATTTGGATTTTGGACCATTAACCTGGTTCAAGAAAGACCATCCCTTAGCCAAGTATAAAAAATTTAAGTCATACTCTAAAACCATTGCTTAAAAATATATTAAAATATCAAATTTTAATTTAAATATATTTAAATATTACTTAATAATTTAAAGAATTAAAATACATACAAATAAATTAAATATTGGAAAATTAATATTTAAAAAAAAAATTCCCGTCTTATATTAAAATAAGAATTATTTAAATAGATAGATACAAAAATTAAAATAAAAATGATTTAAATAATTTTTAAATAAAAATATGGTTGGAGTAAAATTTTAAAAATAATAATTATTTAATAAAACTTTTTTAAAAACATTCCTTAATATTTTAATTTAAAGCACATAATCACCATAATATACAAATCAAAGCATGATTATGGACTTTGAAAAGTCTAATCACAATTATAGTATTGTCATTGTTATTAATTAGCACTTGAGTAGGGAGGTGTTATACAATCCAATATGGGGTAGATATTGAATCCTTAGTGTGATGAGGGATTAACATTAGATAATAGTAATACATTCTAAAAAATCATAAAGTTGGTACAATTAAAAATAATTATCATTGTTATTATAAAAATAAAATGGGTTTATTTAAACAAAACAACACTTATATGCACCGTGTAAAACTTGATATGGAATGAAATAATAATTTAATAAAAAATTACAGTTTAAGAAATTGGATTCTTCTATGTGCTTGATAGATAGGGGTTTAATATGGATCTATGCTATTATTAGAAACATTTCAATCATGAACATTAGTGAATTTGACTAATCTATATATATGAATGGGTTCTAACATAGATGAAATGGTTTTAACATAGATCAGAAAAGGATTAGGGAAGAAAAAATATGATATATAGGGGAAAACAAATTTTCTCATGATCCAACACAAAAGAGAAAGGCCTAGTGGGAGCCTTCACTCAAGGGGAAGGGTTAAGGACAAATTCCTAGTGGAGTCAACAAAATGTAGCATGAAGGTTAGAATGAAACACCATACTACCACAAGGAGAGGGGAGAGAGTGGAGATGCCACTTGATTTCTAAGACTATGTGTGTGTGTGTGTGTGTGACAGAGAGAGAGGAATGTCCTCTATAATTGAACTTATTTTCCTAAGATTTCTCAATTCACTAAAGAATGTGTTTCTCTTATCATATCTATAATGTGTTATCAATTCTCGTGTAAAAAGGAACCAAGAGAAAACATAAGCCTTTTTTCATTCTCAAAGTTATTGGTAACACACAAATTGATTAGGTTCTAAAAACAAGGATGCAATAGTTACCTTTTTTCTAGATTTAACACATGGTGTAGTTCAAATAATTGCTCCGTATTGAATATCCATGTCATGGGATCATTACCATCAAACTTCCTTATATTGATTAATATTGGCAATGAAGTAGTTCCTTAGTCCCAAGTTGAAACAATGATTTCATGGATGTTGGTGTGATTAATGATTGGTTGTTTGGGACTCAATTTTCTTATTCTCTAGATATGTTAGTGTTTTATTTGAATGTGACTAGAACTCAATTATCTTGTCCTCCTTATCTTCTTCTTAAGTAGGATAATTTAGGATAAGAATATCTGATAGCTCCTTCATAAGTTCAGCCTTCATGTATTTGATATCATATTTGCATGCCATCTTTTTGAAATCCTCTTCACTTGCTTTCTTGGTTTTGTGACATAAAAACATTTTTCTTAATTTCATTAGTTAGTACATTTAAAATTTTGGAATTCTATTCTAATTACCATATTTAAGAGGTGAAGCTTATCTGTAAATGTTTTTGCAAGAGTTGCATTTGACATACTACTTCTAAACATAATGCATTAATGTTTCGTGGAATCTTATGGACAGGAAAGTGTTAAGCTTTATAGCCTTTTGATATAAGATTGGCTTTCCAAAAGTAATATTCAAAACTAATCTTTTGCAATGTTAAGTAAGAAGAATGAACCATACATACCCTTACACTAAAAATAAAATATACTTCAAAAATTAACTTTAAAAATGAGATAGAAGAAAATTATTTATATTTTTTTATAATTAAAAAATAATTTATTTTCCATAAAATTGCTCTCTCTGTATATTTAAACTACCTACATTATGGACAACATTTTTTTATCAAAACATATTTATTAATCGTCTCCATACCTATTAATCAACGTTAAATCTAATAATCAATTTTGTTAAAAGTAAGTTGGTATATTCTAAATAGACATTATTGCAATTTTGATTCAAGTGATTTTTTTAATCAAAGAAACATTGTATATCATCCATAACAACCATCCGTTGTAAGAAAGAAAGAATTGGAAACCATTAAGGTTGTGTATATGGTCTCAAATGTGTATGTGCTCCACAATAACATGTATTGTGATCCACAATAACATGTGTTAGCTCCCAAAATGAACCCATCCCTATGGTTGCATTTTGTGGTGGATAGCATTGCTATTGGTAGTTTTTTCAAATTGGTTTTGAGTTTTTTCTGACTGCAAAACTTAGGTTTTGATTTTTGTCTTAGAAATAAGATGACTCACAAAAGTCTTCTTTTCAAAATTTTCATAAATTTCTTTCAACAGCTAACGTGTGTCCAAAAGATGAGTGTTAGCTGCTGAAAGTGGCGACTTTCAACAACTAAGGAGCGTCTCTCATAGGTCTGTGCGCTGGTGAAAGTGTTGAATTTCAAAATATCCAAAGAAGCATTGTCGCAGGTGGTGCGTTGGTGAAAGTGAAGACTTTCCACAGCTACGGAGCAGTTTTTACGGGATCGTGCGCTAATGAAAGTGAAGACTTTCAACAGCTAAAGGGAGTTTTCCACAAGATCATGCGCTGGTGAAAGCAGTAAGTATACATAGCTAAAGGGCGTTTTCCACGGGCCGTTGGCTGGAGAAAGCAGGAATCACATGCGTGTTATCCACATTTCTAAAAGATAATGATGATACGATCATCCCATGTCATGCAAATCCAAATCATGCGCTGATGAAGTTGGGTAATGATGGAGACTCAGTTTTGCACATCAAAATAGGATTACGATGAGGATTTGGTTCAGTGACGCATGTTGCACACTCATGGCGCCGGAAATGGTAATTTCAAATCCAGCAACTCAGGTACAGAGGTTGTACTGTTGGGCTGACAACATCAAATCAAATCATTGCTTCCATATCACACATTGTTCACGAAGGTTTGTTAAAGTTTCAAATGTTAAAAAATAGAGCCGACTCCCGAATGCTTTCAACAACGCAAAACCTCGGCCCGAATATCAGTTTTATGTGTTGTGTGTGCATAATCGTTTGGGGTTTGAATTGAAAATGGCAAGAAGACGCAATGGCTCTGTGTTGAGAAAAGAATTGGACTGTCTGTCCTTCCTGTTAGCGATAAAAAATGCACAGGCATTTTTGAAAGAATGATGCTTAAACTTGCAGGGCACTTTTCGATCCCTTCCCGAGCTCCAAATGAAGATTTGAAAGCACCATTAGAAAGCTGAGGATTTGTAGATGTCAATCGACTATTTAATCATTTCTTGGAGTGATAACAAAATGGCGTCGTTGTCGAGGAACAGAAAATGAAGCAAGCTTTCCTGGGAGACGACATAGTTTCATCTTTTGATGATAGAAAAAGGCTGAGCATTCTTTTGGTTGTAATCATCTATCTGGCGACTCCATGAAGAACGAATTCAATGGCGACTCCATTGAAGACCTGTGACAGATCTAGAAAAGATCATCAGAAGGAGACGAGCCTTACAGAAACAGATTTTCAGATTCGCAGATTATCTACCTCAGGGATTTCAAGAGGTACTGTTTCTTATTTGTATCTAGACCATCTTCTGTTAAGCCTATTTTTCTTAATCTTCATGTTTTTAGAAATCTGAAATTGAAACAGAAAACCTGAAGGGTGACAGCCTCCATTAGTTTCTGCAATTACAAACCTGATTTCTGAGTTCGACATTGTATATAACCCTAGGAAAGAAGTCTTACAAGTTGGCCTTAGGAGAGAACTGCTCCTCTTTTTCCATCCTTCACAAACAGAGAAAAATATCTATATCCATACTAGTCTGCTTGTTGAAAAGAGTGTCCTAAAGGACCATTTGTGAAAGGTGAGGAAATTTAATCCAGTTGTTAGGGCAGATTTACAAAGGCTTGTTCTTTCCCTGATCCATCTGAGTTTGAATAAGACTCCACTGGGAGGATCCATTTAACAAGAGATGAAGAGGCTGCACTTTAAATCCAGATATCAGTTTATCAGTCTGCTTAATGAATTATTATCGT
>SNQJ01S0036564.1:96879-119471 GCA_010110895.2 Picea sitchensis
CAATGCACAAGAATACATGATTTTCAGATTCTATTTTAGTTGTAAAATCAAAACAATTCAAATTTTCATAACTAGCTACAGAATCTCACGATTCTGTAGCTAGTTATTATTATAAACAGAATCGTGTTTTATTCATTCAATCAGAACAGAAATATATGCGATTTGAGCCACCAAATCCTATATGATTATTCAACACAAACAAAAACATTTTAAAATCACTTTTGAAACACCATACCTCGGTTTCAAGGATTCGATTTGATCAAGGTATTTTTGAATTGACAATGGAAATGGTCGCCTCCACATTTTTTAAAACGACAAAGCCTGTGGTCTTCTTCCTTTTATCATTAGCTTGCAGTCTGTCATTTTATTTGGTTAACACATTTACTCGGTCCTCCAAGGACTTGATTCAAGATTGGAGCAAAGGGACGTCTGTATAATATCGGTCGAGCCACAACTTGCATTCATTGCACTGTGGTTGATCAGGCCGTGTAATTACAGGTGAGGAGCTTCTTAATTGACTAACAGTTCCTCTATCGAGTTTGATCCCAGGGTAGTTAGGGTCGTCTTTAAGACATGGCGAGAGGTTCATCACATAGTCATAGGGCTTGACTGAACAAAGGCCATGTGAGTATGGATAATCCTCGGTTAGAAATCGTTCGATTTCAAAATCAGAATCTTCACTCAACAGAATTGGTTGTTGGTCTGTGTTTTCTTTTGGTTTGTTACGAGCACACCTTGATACCCAACGCACGACCTTTTTACCTTTGCAATTGATATCGTTGTTACCCTTACCTTTTTTCCTTGCAGACCTCTTAACAAGCTTACCATTGTCTTTTAGACATGAGTCAGGCAGGGTTTTGGGTTGAGCATCATTCGGGTAGGTTGAGTGTTCAACAGAGGACAAGAGCGTAGTAGGGGGAATGACAGGCCCGACAAGGGTTTCTGTAACAACAGTTTTGTCAACTTGTCCAATTTCGGGAATGGTAAAACCGTTCCTCAACAAGAAAGAGTCCCAACAACCACCATTCACCTTTGACTAATGAATCACAATAATTTTAATTAAAAAGTGGTGGAAGAGGCTGGAGTCGGCTTTCTCCCTCTTGAAACGCTTAGCCATTTTATATAAACTCCGAAGGAGGAAATGTGGCATATTTAAAGGAAAATCTATGAAACTCGTGAGCAGCAGTAGGTGGTATAGGAAAACTAGACCGTATCTACCCTCGCATGTAACAAACTGCTTGATAATGGCCAACAAATCGTGCCATCTAGACTTAAGAGCTGTAACAGGCATACCTTTGTCACAACTGTTGATTTTCCTTGAGGTAAACAACAGTGGTCAGGGTACTTCGTCAACCTTCGAATTTTTAAACCATCTCTATCCTTCGGCTGGGAGACCATTGGCTGAGCTGAGAAAATCCTCGTTTACTTCGAGTTGGATATCCTCAATTTTGGCTCTGCACCCATCGAATGTAAGTAAAAATTGTTGATCAAATGCGAGGTTAAAACCCTCAAACTTCTCAATAAAAACCAACCAACCATTCCTCTCCAAGTCCTCTCGGGCGTTATCAAACAACAACAAAGCTTGGGCACCATTGGGCTCGATTTGCACTACAAGAGCCATAGCTCATACAACAAAATCAATAGGGTAATCAACAATAGGGTTTGATAGGGTAGACACAGAACCATTTTTCCCGCAGCTTCCCCAAAACAAGCAAAGGCAACCTGAAATGCAAGACAAAGCGTTAATGCTTATGTGTGTGAGGGTGGTAGAGTAAATTTGGACCATGCAAAAATATCATGTCGGGTTGTACAATCGACGACGCATTGGTAAAATGTTACATTCAAATCACAATAGTGCATATCAAAAGGAATTTTAAACAACATGTCAAATGAATTACGACATAACCATGATTCGACCCAAAAATTAATGTGTTCAATCAAACCATTGCGTCGAAGTTTATGTAAATTGACACCATTTTAACAATAGTCAAATGCATAGATATTGGGTGTTTTTGATAAATATGTGACCACTGGTGTGTTTGAATTCTAAGAATTATGACCACATAAACAAATAGTTACATAACAATCCAAAAGATCATTTTAATGCAATCAACATGAATTCCAACTGTGGGTTTTCACGCTTGCAGTCGTGAAAATGAAAACGAAAAGCAGGTATGAAAAAAGATAATGGTGTCGTTTTAAAAGTTGCGACAAGTATCGAAGGTTCAAAACCCTTGTGTAGGTAGCTTGTAAGAAAAAAGAAAAGAATTAATATGGCTGCCAACAACGGCGACACACTGGTAGAAGAAGTTATCTCTGCCAAACGAACAAGTCCAGATTAGGATAATGAGAAAAACTCCAACTCGAAAACAACCAGAAAATTGTTTGAACATCATCATCAATCATAAAAATTCCATTTTTAGATTGCTTGTTATTTAAAAGATGAAAACTGATGACAATCTAAACAAAAGCGAGTAACGATATTAAGGTTAAAATCTCCAATACTGTTGACAGAGCCACTGCTGCCAGGAGGCATCCATAGCCTCGACAGGGTTTCCATTTAACCCACTCCAATATCTGTATCCTGCCAGGAAGTTCTAGATCAGAACAAAGGACATTTGAGGTCAAAATATTCCATATCTGAGAATTTTCATATACCCGACATTGCTTCACTGCCAGCGGGTCTGTTCAGTACCCCGGCAAAGTTATCTTGGCATCATGCATGCATTTACCCGCTGCCAGTAGACCTGTTCAGTATCCCGACAGGTTTACAAGCACTTCCCACATCTCTTTAATGATTTATTTTATTTTTAAAGATGTATAATCGAGCGGGGTGACATTGAAAATCGTGATATTTTAGACATATTTTAATAAATTACAGACCTTCAGAGAATTTTTTTAACTGTCCTTCATTAAGATCTAGAGATGGTTTATTGATAAACCGACCTTCGAAGACAGGGAGATATCTCTGAGTTGTTCTCTTAAGGAACTGGGACAATGTAAGAAGAAATAGATTACCTTGACATGCTTCAATTACAAATTGAAATCAATAAGCGTCTTTCAAGCAACCAACTTTCTTTAACATGGCTGTAAACTTCAGAAACATATCATAATTGATGTTTAAACAATTTTTCAGCAATCATTTCAGAGGAGAAAATTTTTCTGTTCTCTTATTCTAAACAGTTTATGATGCATGTATGTGTATTTCAAAAGTAAAAACTGGTAAGCATAAGGAAGAAATCAAAACCAAAACAGCCAAGAAAAATGTAAATCAATCAAAGGAAAAAGAAAATATTTACACATTGTACACAAGGTTGTTATCAAGTGAAATACCTTTTTAGAGCTTGGCCATTCACCAAATAGGTGTCTGGTTGTCCCTCTAAACTCTGTAATCTGAAAGAGATGAGACCCAATTTCTCAGCAATAAAAAACGGTCCTAGCCATAAGTTTTGAAACTTTGTATGCTCTCCCTTTCCCTCATGCGGTTTGTCCCATTTTAGGACAAGGTCACCTACTTCAAAGTTTCTGTCAGAGGCAGAGTTGGAATCAAACTAGATTTTAACCACTAGTTGATGTTGATCCAACTTCTGTTTTGCTTGAGCCCTAACCTCTTCTAGTTTTAACAATGCGTTAATTCGATTCTCCAAAGGGGGGAAATCCTCTTCTTGTATTTTCTGTGATAGCTGCTGTGAGGGAAGAAGAATATGTGGTGGCAGAATTGCCTCTCTACCATAGACGAGAAAGAAGGGAGAGTTACCCACAGTAGTTTTCGGAGTCACCCTATCAACCCAGATTGCGTTTAATAGTGCATTATGCCAATTTTTATGGTTTTCAGACATCGTTCTCTTGATGATTTTAATCAGATTTTTATTAGTTGATTCTGCCAACCCGTTACCTTGAGGGTAATAGCTGGCAGAATATTTTAATTTAATTCCCTTTTCTAGAGTGAAATTACTCATCTCAAGAGATGAAAAATAGGAAGCGTTATCGAAAACTAAACAGTCATGGATACCAAAACGAGTAATAATATTTAAATTTAAAAAGGCAATTACATTACTGGTATTTACAACTTTTAATGGGGCAACTTCGAAACACCTAGTGAAGTAATATGTGGTTGTTATGATAAACTTATGTTGTTGTGAGGATGGCGGATTGATTAGGCCAATAATATCAAGACCCCACTGCTGAAAAGGGGAGTCTACTGAAACAAGCTGCAGAGGGAAGTTTGGTTTATGTATTCGTCCGGATGTTTTTTGACAAATAACACACTTGCGACACAAAGCATGAGCATATTTAAAAAGTGTAGGCCAGTAATAACCTGCTCTTAATATTTTGTGGGCAGTGGTATCTCCACCAAAATGCCCACTAGATTATCCTACGTGCAATTCTAATAAGACCTTTTATGCTTCATTTTTCTCAAGACAGCGCATTAGTACTCCATCAAAATTATGACGAAACAGAATACCATTAATCAACTGAAAGGAGGCATATTTCAATCTTAACGCTCTTCTTTTAGTGGGATCCAGGTGACGGAGGGATGACCCATGTTCAAGATAGAATTTTATATCATCATACCAGGGGCTAATAGGGTTTTGTGCATAGAAGATTAAATTTTGGTAGTATTGTCCTAGGTTTGACATATCATTTTCCTCTTGTTTTCATGTCGCTGAGTCATCGACTAACTTGCATAGCCCTTAGCCTCTCACTATTTGTGCTGGGGTGATTTCTATGTCATACTCTTGTAAGGAGGTGACCCAGTTCACCCTCTTTTCGCCTAGTTCTTTCTGTACTAACAGATTTCTGACGGCCGGTTAAGGGACAATAATTTTCGTCCTAGATTTCAAAAGATAAGATCGGAAGTGATTTACTGCTTTAAAAAAAGCATAGGCTTGCTGATCTACTACTAGGTAATTGAGTTCTGCGCCTATGAAGGCTGAGCTCATAAAGGCAATTGGGACTTCGTTGTTTTCAGCATTCTTTTGAGTTAGAACAGCAACGTATGAACAATCAGAGGCAAATGTGTAGAGGGTGAAGTCTTTGGAAAAGTTGGGGCTCATAAGAGAAGGAGCGTCGATTATGGCCTTTTTTATCGAATCAAAATCATGGCTTTCTAAAGATCTCCAATGGTATTGTACGTCTTTCTTTATTAGGTTTTGTAGCGGCCTCACCATTTCTGAAAAGCTGGGGACGAATCTCCTAATAAAGTTTATCTGACCTAAGAAAGATTGCATGGACTTTTTTTACGAGGGAGGGGGAAATTTCATAATGGCTTGAGTTCTTTCGGGGTCGATAATCATCCCTTCGCTTGATACAATAAATCCTAAGAGTTTACCTTGTTCTACTGCGAAAATGGATTTTTTAGGATTCAAAGAAATGTCGTACTTACGACATCACTATAGAACGGATCTTAAATGAGATAGATGATCAGCTTTGTTTTTCGAAAAGATAGTAATGTCATCCAGGTAAAATACAACAGATTGATTGATTAAGCCTCGGAAAGTGATGTTCATCTCTCTTTAGAAAGTGGCATCGATGTTTATGAGTCCAAAGGGCATCTTTCTATAAGCGTAGGTTCCCCATGGAGTGCGGAAGGTGGTTTTGAGTTGGTCTGGGGGAGACATCAGGACTTGGTTATACCCTGAAAAACCATCTAATAAAGATAATCTTTTAGAACCAGATACCTATTGCAGGATCTGTTCCATAGGTGGGACAGGGTAGTTGTCTTTATCAGACGCTCGATTAAGATTTTTGAAATCAACGCATAGTTGTATTTCACCATTCTTTTTCCAGAAAGGGACCAAATTAGAGACCCATTGTGTGTGCCTAACTGGGAAGATTATCTTAGCATTCAGGAGATTATTTAATTTTTTTTTGATGCTTGGTTTGATTTTTGGGTGCATTTTCCTTAACTTTTGTTGGAAAGGTAAGGTTTGGGGTTTTATGGGAATAACGTGTTGTATGATGTTAGGATCAAAGGTTTTTAAGTCGTCGTACATCCAAGAAAAAACATCTTTGAATTCCTTAAACAATTTAATAAACGCTTATTTTTCTTGTTGAGAGCATCCTACCCCTAGATTAATGCACTGTGGGTTTTCGTCAGTTCCCAAGTTTATTTTTTCATGCGTCAAAGAGGAACTATTCGTTTTACAGTTCACTGATCGTCTAAACTTGTCGTGAAGATGATAAAATTTTTCTAATATAAATACAGATTTAGGGATAGATTTTACCATGTCTTATGAAGATTCTGGAGATATTGGATTAGGTATTACCGCGAAGTCCTGAAGATTTTCATCATGGATTCCTTCGTCGATCACCACGCCTTGGAAGGTTTCTTCCATATGCAAAAAACTGATGATCTGTTGATCGTCATCGAATACTCTCCAGTTTGTAATGTTGTCGGGGACAGATGGTCTGAACACCAGTTCAACGGAGAATACATTCAGGGACAAGCCTTCTGTAGGAAAGAGTTTGGAAGCTATGTTAGCTAACAAATCGGCTTCCTAATTATTCAATCTAGGAATAGAATTTATGTTAAAAGCAGAAAACTTATTCATCAAATTCCATACCTCAGATTGGTATCTTTTAAGATGTGGAGATAAACAGTGGATAGAATCTCTTACCTATCTAACCATGATTTTCGAATCGCCAAAGACAGTCAAATTTTGAATGTTCATATTTAATGCTTTCCTGAGGCCTTGCAATAAAGCCTCATATTTTGTTGTGTTGTTTGTACATTCAAACTCTAACCAGCATGCAATCAGGGTTTTGTTACCTGCTGGATCAATAATAACGCAGCCCACACCAACTTATTCCTTGGACTTTGACCCATCAAAATACAGAGAATCTATTTGATTTTCATCGCTTGCATGTGACCACTGGGCAGAAGCTGTTGGCTACGTACACATCAAAATTTCAGACTATTGTTCGGGGTTAGTGATAGTGGAAGTTTTGACCACAAAGTTGCCAAAAAAGGTGTCCATCCCTTGTATCTCGGGTGAATCGGCCAAAGGAGTGAATGGTTCATTGGGATCATTTAAATCAGTTACTGTTAACTTCAAATAACGTTCGCGATTTACCTTGATCCTGTTGGGCTTTCCATTTTCGGGCAACCATAAGTGAGACCAGTCTGTCGCGAAATAGACATGTAGATGTTTTGACCAGTCTCTGCTTAAAAAAAAACCATAAACTTCTGGAATATCTAAAGAAATAATATCAATTACTTGATGAACTTTGGGTTTAGACGATAATCTTATAAGCACATTCCTTAATTCGCCTATAACTTTAACACTAGTTCGATCAAGTTGGATGATCTTTAAGGTGGATGGTTCAACTTCAACATTAATCTTCTGACACACAGACCATGGCATTACATTGGAAGATGCTCTTGAATCTACCATACAATTGTGCACGTTCCTATTAAAGATTTCAAAAGTTAACAAAAATGGAGGGACGTTTCTACGAGTACTAATGGTGGAAGCTTGTTGTTTTTTACTCCCAGCCTCTAAAACTAATTTATCTACATTTGTTACATTATTTACAGGAAGGTCTCTTTTCTCATGAGGATCAAAAGTATTCTTAGCGGAGGCCTTCTGAGGAACTTTTGGGTTGTTCTGAAAACCTTTGTTACTACTTGGATTGCCATTTTTTCTATTTTCTGCGATATTCTGTAACATTTTTTGTAGCAAAAATGGGAATTTCAATAATTCATAAACATAAATGTTAGCCCTTAACTTTTTTAGATCTTCAACTAAATCATAATCTAAGCTTGGGTTCACATTATTCTGTTTAGTCTCAATTGTTCTAGACTGTTTTGGGGGCAAATTCGTAGTGTTTTTAGAAGAAGACTTGTTTGTTGTCTTACTCCTAGTATTGTAGTTATGTACTGTCTCGAAATTATCTTGAAAAATGCTATCCGAGAAGTGTCCAAAAATGTTCGGAGAATATTCATCTTCTTCAACTGTCTCTTGTTCAACTACTTCCTTAGGGATCTCAGGGGGCATTAAGTTATCATGGGCTTCTAGAATCGTTTGAATAGTGAATTGCAGGCTTTCTAGGTTTAAGCCTTCGGTATTTGAATTAGGTCGGTTGGTGGGAAAAGGATTATTAAATAGGGGTTTGTAAGGCCCTTTGCTCGACGAAGCTTCTTCGGCCATCCTTTTCAAATCTATAACTTGATTTGACAGTTTTTGAATGACTTTTTGTAAATTTTCTAGATCTGAGCTTTCAGTTTGCGTTTTGTTTTGGGCGGGTCTAGGGAGGATTTTGATTTTATTTTTGGAAGATGAACTAGTCTCTGTTTCATTGTTAGTAGTGTCTTTTAAACTGAGGATGTATTTCACGATCTGAATAGCCTCTTCGAAGGCTTCTAACAACATGGATTTCTTAGATCTCTTTACCCAAATGGCTATGTTTTGATGCAAGGATTTTGTATAATAAGTGATAATAAGATTCTCGGCGGGCATGGAATCTGTAGGGATTCTGTTTTTTAATGTCAAGAACCTTTGATTAAAGTCTTTAATCTTTTCTTTGGGGTTCATTTTTAAGCTAGAAAGCTCCATGACTAGAACCTCAAGAGACTTATCGTCTCCAAACTTCTCGAGGAAATAGGATTCAAATTTCTCCCATGATACGATGGTGTGTGGTTGCTGGGAAAAATACCATGTAGAGGCATTGCCCTCAAAGGTGTAGGGAAATAATCTATATACTACGTCCTCGTGCTCAACACTACGGAGTCGAATGGCTAACATAAAAATTTTAATGTGATCTTTGGCTAACTATTTGGAGTCCGGGTCAAACTTAGGAAGCCACTTCTCCGGGTGTTTGGGTAAGGGATGTTGAGGCCCAGGTATGGCCACTGCATCTTGGTGGAGCCATGGTCTGGCGGGATTATTTGGGTTTTCCATTGGTGTTGGTGGTGTTGAAGGTTGGGATGAGGAACTGCCTTCATCAGAGGATTCTTCTCCAGAAGAAGAAGGGGATGAAGGAGGTGGTGAGGGTGGTATACCAGATCTTCCCGCTGCAGGAGTGAGGATTGGATCTGTAGGATTTAAAGTGAGGTTAGTGCCTCCAAGTTTTTCTCTGATATCAAATAAATATAATCGTTGGTCCAAAGGACGATTTGGTTGTCTTAAATGGGTGAAGGCACTATTTGTTCTTATAAGAGATTGGCGGACAATCTCTTGTACGTCACCACCTGTAGGATTTGGAGTTGTTGGTTCAACTGTGATCCGTAGATCGTCATTTGATGTGGTTGTTGTTTGAGGGACAACGTTATCGTTTGACTGACGTCTAGTCACTATAGGTGAGTGGGTGTGTGGGGGAGGAGTCTTGCGACCCCCACGTGCCATTAATAATTTTCAGGCCCTCCTTCTAGCGCCATTTGTTGACGGGCAAAATTGATCGCTCGTCAACTAGAGAAGTGAATCTAGTCCGGGGTTTTCTACTTAACCCAAGACGTTTGGATTGATTCACCTCGACGGGTTTAGCGGCTCCATTGGCCGATCTAAGGCCTAGGAAAATAAAAAAAAATAAACTAAAGAAGCTGACTAAGTGAAAAACAACTGTGCAATCTATATACAAGTCTCATATATATTCACAGTTTGCTAATTAATATTTATAAAATAGTAATCCTACTTATTTACATGTACAGTGTATCAATATATTTAACTCTCTATTATATGTACAGTATTCACAAAATGCAAGTTTTAACCGAAATTTGCAAAATCATATATGAATTGACTTATGATAGTGAAGCTGATTTGTTTTTTTTATTTTATTTTTATAACTTTTATAAACAGAAAATGAGATAGCAGTTATCTAACTAAGCAATAAAAATAACAATCTGTATTGAAAATCTAAACTACAGAGAATTCTTATATTTATTAAACTATTAAAATGAACTAGTAAACTGACCTGAAATGTCATCTCCTATTCGTCCTGTACATAGCATCTACGTTCACTGTTTTGATGAGGCCAACCCACACCAGGTTTCCCAGTACTTCACGTAAACATAAAGCAACGTGCTTTGAGTGCTAATGACAGAACAAGTAAGATATGTAGCGACAACAATTTATCATTTGACAAACGATCATATTAAGATAAATCTGAGTATGACAATTTGTATATAATTGTTCATTGAACAAAGAAGGTCAACCTTCTAATCATCAAATGTAAACAAATTTATTGTTGTATATAAAATGAGAAACATAAAACCAGGACGCTATTTAAAACCCATCACATCAACCTGTAACAAATTATGATATCTAAAGTAGTCAAAAATTTGATTACAAATTGAAGTGAACAAAAGTATGATATATTGAAGCTAAAGCCGTACAAAACATCCACTTTCATTTGAGTCTGAATAATCACCAATCCATAGTCTTTGCTCCCAAGCAGCGATGGTCTTTGTTTACAAAAATAATACATATATAAAGGCCACATGATCAAAACATTCCTTGTGGAAATTATCAAAACTGTTGCAAAAATTATGGGAATACAATCTCCCAAATTCCTATTTCTATCTAAGACTAACAGCCTAATCCAAAACTATATAAAGAAAA
Organism: Picea sitchensis; assembly: GCA_010110895.2. NCBI lineage: Eukaryota > Viridiplantae > Streptophyta > Pinopsida > Pinales > Pinaceae > Picea > Picea sitchensis. Next base: position 107,439 of record SNQJ01S0036564.1, read on the forward strand.
AGCATGCTCAAAGATGCCATAGTCGATCCAATCTCCTTTAAAATTCGTGTGTACCTGTCAATGCACAAGAATACATGATTTTCAGATTCTATTTTAGTTGTAAAATCAAAACAATTCAAATTTTCATAACTAGCTACAGAATCTCACGATTCTGTAGCTAGTTATTATTATAAACAGAATCGTGTTTTATTCATTCAATCAAAACATAAATGTATGTGGTTTGAGCCACCAAATCCTATATGCTAATTCAACACAAACAAAATCATTTTAAAATTACTTTTGAAACACCATACCTCAGTTTCAGGGATTCGATTTGATCAAGGTATTTTTGAATTGACAATGGCAGTGGTCGCCTCCACATTTTTTAAAACGACAAAGCCTGTGGTATTATACCTTTTATCATTAGCTTGAAGTCTTTCATTTTCTTTGGTTAACACATTTACTCGGTCCTCCAAGGACTTGATTCGAGATTGGAGCAAAGGGATGTCTGTATAATATCGGTCAAGCCACAACTTGCATTCATTGCACTGTGGTTGATCAAGCCGTGTAATTACAGGTGAGGAGTTTCTTAATTGACTAGCAGTTCCTCTGTCGATTTTGATCCTAGGGTAGTTAGGGCCGTCTTTAAGACATGGCTGGAGGTTCGTCACATATTCATAGGGCTTGACTGAACAAAGGCCATGTGAGTATGGATACTCCTCAGTGAGAAACCGTTCGATTTTGGAATCGAAATCTTCACTCAACAGAATTGATTGTTGGTCTGTGTTTTCTTTTGGTTTTTTACGAGCACACCTTGATACCCAGCGCGTGGCCTTTTTACCTTTGCAATTGATATCATTTTTACCCTTACCTTTTTTCCTCCCAGACCTCTTAACAGGCTTACCCCTATCTTTTAGACATGAGTTAGGCAGGGTTTCAGGTTGAGCATCGTTCGGGTAGGATGAGGGTTCAATGGAGGACAAGAGCATAGGAGGGGGAATGACAGGCCTGACAAGGGTTTCTGTAACAACAGTTTTGTCAACTTGTCCAATTTCAGGAATGGTAAAACCGTTCCTCAACAAGAAAGCGTCCCAACAATCACCATTCACCTCTGACTGATGAATCACAATAATTTTAATTAAATAGTGGTGGAAGAGGATGGAGTCAACTTTCTCCCTCTTGAAACGTTTAGCCATTTTATATAAACTCCGAAGGAGGAAATGTGGCATATTTAAAGGAAAATCTATGAAACTCATGAGCAGTCGTAAGTGGTATAGGAAAACTAGACCGTATCTACCCTTGCATGTAACAAACTGCTTGATAATGGCCAACAAATCGTGCCATCTAGAATTAAGAGCTGTAACGGGCATACCTTTGTCACAACTGTTGATTTTCCTTGAGGTAAACAGCAGTGGCCGGGGTACTTCGTCAACCTTCGAATTTTTAAACCATCTTTGTCCTTCGGCTGGCAGACCAGTGGCTGAGCTAAGAAAATCCTCGTTTACTTCGAGCTGGATATCCCCAATTTTGGCTCTACACCCATTGAATGTAAGTGAAAATTGATAAGCGAATGTGAGGTTAAAACCCTCGAACTTCTCAATAAAAACCAACCAACCATTCCTCTCCAGGTCCTCTCAGGCGTTATTAAACAACAACAAAGTTTGGGCACCGTTGGGCTCGATTCGCACTACAGGAGCCATAGCTCATAGCACAAAATCAACAAGGTAATTGGTGATAGGGTTTGACAGGGTAGACATAGAACCGTTTTTCCTACCGCTTCCCCAAAACAAGCAAAGGCAACCAGAGATGCAAGACAGAGCGTTAATGCTTATGCGTGTGAGGGTGGTAGAGTAAATTTGGACCATGCAAAAATATCATGTCGGGCTGTACAATCGATGGCGCATTGGTAAAATGTTACATTCAAATCACAATAGTGCATATCAAAAGGAATTTTAAACAACATGTCAAATGAATTACGACATAACCATGATTCGACCCAAAAATTAATGTGTTCAATCAAACCATTTGAGTCGAAGTTTATGTAAATTGACACCATTTTAACAATAGTCAAATGCATAGATATTGGGTGTTTTTGATAAATATGTGACCACTGGTGTGTTTGAATTCTAAGAATTATGACCACATAAAAAAATAGTTACATAACAATCCAAAAGATCATTTTAATGCAATCAACATGAATTCCAACTGTGGGTTTTCACACTTGCAGTCGTGAAAATGAAAACGAAAAGCAGGTATGCAAAAAAGATAATGGTGTCGTTTTAAAAGTTGCGACGAGTATCAAAGTTTCAAAACCCTTGTGTAGGCAGCTTGTAAGAAAAAAGAAAGGAATTAACATGGTTTCCAATAGGTCACCACTTCCCACTTCCACTCAGGAATGGGCAATGGCTGCAGCAACCCTGTTGGGTGCCTATGCTCAGCCTTAACTTTATGGAACTCCATACATCTGGCGATGTATTCAATGATCTCTCTCTTCATACCCAGGAAAAAGTAATGGCTTTTGACTACTTCCACAGTCTTTTGATATCCAGGGTGTCCAACATAAGTCACGTTATGCATTTCTTTTAGAATTGCAAGTTTCAATTCCTGGTCATTGGGTATATACACTCTGTCTTTATACAAAAGTAATCCATCAGCTTCCAAGGTGTAACTTTCCCTTTTCCATGGCCTTTCACTCTACTGTAGCTTTGGTAACAAATCTATGTACTGCAAATCTGCATTTGCAGCTTCCAAAATTCTCTCCTTAATATCATTCATGTACATGCTAATGGTTGTTGCATGTAAGTCATGCACTTTTCTACTGAGTGCATCAACCACCTTGTTTTCCTTCCCCTTGATATGCTTGATATCAAAGTCGTATTCGCACAAAAACTCCAGCCACCTACTTTGTCTAGCATTTAAAGTCGGTTGATCAAAAAAATATTTCAGACTGTTTTGGTTTGTTCTCAATTCGAATCTCCTTCCCATGAGGTAATGTCTCCATTTCCAAATGGCACCACTGTGAACTCGTAATGAGCGTACCTTGTTCTAAAGGCGGTCTTGTTGATGTCCTCATCCTTTATTCTTACCTAGTGATATCCTGATCTGAGATCTATCTTCAAAAATATTTTCACACCCTTCAACTGATCGAAAAGGTCATCAATCCTTGGCAGAGGATACTTGTTCTTGACAGTTACCTTGTTCAACTACCGAAAATCAATGCACAGTCTCAACGTCCCATCCTTCTTCTTCACAAATAGGACCAGGGCACCCCAAGGTGACATGCTGGGGTGAATGTACCCCTTGTTTAGAAGCTATTCAAGCTATAATTGCAACTCTTTCAACTCTGACATACTCATTCTATATGAAGCTTTCAACACTGGAGCTGCTCCAAGCATCAAATTTATAGAAAAATCGATGTCTCTCTTCGAAGGTAGTCCAGGTACCTTCTGAAATACATCTTTGAAATATATGAGTACCTCATGGTCTTCAATCCTTGAGACTTTATCTCTGGATGCTTCCTCCACACGGGCTACAAATAATTGACAACCTTTTCTGTAGCACTTCTTCAGCTGCATGGTTGAGATTTATCTAACAACCACAGTTCTAGGAATCCCTTGGACTATTTTCTGATTCCCCTCCTCATATAGGCATGTAAACCTCTTGTTACGATAGTCCAGGATGGCATGGTGCTGGTCCAACTAGTCCATTCCAATTAAACATTCATAGGCTCCTAAAGGCAGAATATTCAATTCAGGATTCATGCTCAATCCTTTCATGTCCACAGGACAGGACTTCACCAACTCAGCAACTTTCCTCTTGGTTCCTGTAGCCAACTGCACTAACCAAAACTTTTCATGTTTGCTTCTTGATAAATGCAAACTTTCCACCACCCTAGGATCTACATAACTATGGCTAGCCCCTTAATCGATTAAAATACTAAATGGTCAGTTGTTAATCATACCTTCCACTTCAATCATGTGCGATTGAAATTATGCTTGCTTGTTGTCCAGGGCTGCATAGATCCTTGGCATTTTGTTGCCCATATCCTCCATTGTTTCAGATTGCTGAACATTGTGGATGATTCTCGCTTTATCTTTTCTGTGGGGGCAGTCTCGGTACCTATGGTTTCCTTTACAGCCCCAACACTCCATAGGTGGTGGTATAGGAATTTGTTCACCCACTTCAGCCTTACTGGGCTCTCTAAAATATGGTTGTCCCTGAGGATTGTTCCTGAAAAAGGGAGGCTTGTTTCCCTTCTACCTCTGCTCTTTCCTGAACTTCTTCTGATCATCCCAAGCCTTCCGAAAAGTGGGCCTTTCTCTTTGTTGTTCATACAAGCATTTTTCCCTTCTTATTGTCTCTTTCATAGTCTTAAGATCGTCATACTGAATCTTGTCACCAATGGTAGGTGGCACTCCACTCAGATACCTATGAATCTTGACAGCCTCATCTTTGATGAATGGAACATACTTCAGTAGTTCCAAGAAACTTTGTTTGTATTCATCAATGGTCATGTTGCCTAGCTTGAGTTCGAAGAACTCCTTCATATTTATGTCGTAGTATCTTCTATTCAGGTATTTCTTCTCGAAATACCCCTTGAACTCCTTCCAAGTGACATCTTTCTCTATGATGTGTTGCACCTACACAAATTGATCCCACCACATGGATTCTTTTCCTTTCAATTGATACATCGCAATTCTTCCTTCTACATGAGAGGAATAATTCTGCAATTGGAAATATTTCCTCATGCCAAGCAACCAGGTTTCAGCATCTTCCTCCTTCTTATCTTCTCCATCGAACGTTGGAGGCTTGATCTTGTTCATCTCTCTCTTCAATTCATCCACTCCAGATCTTCAGTGTTTTCTGGTAGGGGACGGGCTTGAACTACTGTGTGCCTCCCTACTAGAATGCTTTGGAGAGAGACTATTATGTTTGCTACCACTCCTCGATCTTCTTCTCCTCTCAGGGATTCTAACACTTCTTGATCTTCTTTTCCTATCAGGGGTCTTGCGACTCTTTGTCTTGCTTAAGTCACTCCCCTTCTCCAATTTCCTTTCTATTCTTTCCAGGCTCTTCAACATTTTTAAGTTGAATTCACCCTGCCGATCCCTGACCCTCATGAGATTTCGGCTATCAGCTCGGCGAGCCTGGGCATCTTTATGCAATCTTTCAATGAGTTTCATCATATGTCCTTCCTTATCCAATTCTTTTCCGTGCCCATTAGAGTTTGATCCTTCGATTCCCAAGTTGAAATTCCTTCCTACCCTTTCGCCCTTTGTTTCGGAGGCAATCTATACCTCTTCCATTTGTATACTCGGTTGTCCTGACACTCGTTCAAACATGCACACACAACATGTAGTCAACCGAAGTTTGTTAGGCCTTATCCATTAATAAAACCACAACATTCATTAACCAACGTGAATAAGAAAATGTTTCAAATTCACTAAGTTTTCTGAGCCCTGCTTGGATTTGCAAATTTTCGGGGCTTCAGGACTTCGGTTTTTGGTGTTTTTGTCCACGAGGATCCAACAGTTAAATCCTCGACAGTTCTTATGTCCTTCAAAAATTTTGGGATTTCAGAACTTCGGTGTTTCAGGTTTCGAGGTTTTTGGTCCCCGAAGGTTCTGGCACTCGCTTCCCTCTTCAACTCCTGACTCCCAAACTTCCAACCTCTCTTCCCCTGGGCCCACAGCATAGCTTTCGCCAATCCCAGTAGGGATTTCAGGACTCGGCACTTCGAGTTTTCGAGTCTTCGGTACCCAGGAGTTCATGATACAGTGACTCCCAACTCCATGTCATTCTAACTCCCAAATTCCAAAATTTTGATTTACTTTACTCTCCAGGCCCACAACACAGTTGTCACCCTTAACCACGGTGGTGCGTGTATGTTCAAGAGGGTCCACATCACCTTCGATTATGTCATCGGGTCCCACCATTCTCTCTTGTCTTCTCAACTCACTAGCACATGGTACACACCCATGTGTCCACGTCCATTCCAAGGAAATCCAAGGGTTAGACTTCTCTCAGATCTATAGCGCATATCTTCGCGGCGTTTCAGAGTTTCGGGCATCGGGAGTTCGTGCATCCACACATCTCGAACTTTCGTTTGCCGAAATTATTGTCTACTCTTCCACTTGATCCAATGGTCAAGTTCCTCTCTTACGATCTATGGTGTGGATCATTTTAGAATTTCGAGTTTCACTATTTCGCGACTTGCGAAAACATGGTTCTTCCCTTTTGGTTTCCCAGGTGCCAAAATGTCATCCAACAGCCATGTGTCCCCCCGATGGATGATCCCGACGAATTCAGGATTTCGTGTATCGCGATTTCCACATTCTTGTGCAACTCGAAAGGGTTTTTAAACCTTGCGCACGTTTTCCAGATCTGACGGTCACGAGGGTTATCCTTTTCCCCGAACAGATCCTATGGCTCCAACACTTCTGGTGTGGAGTCCTTTCTCCTTGTGGCCAGATGCCACCCCGACTGCGGTTTCATAACACCGCTACACCTCCTGAGCTTCGTAACATGGTCAAGTAACTCCTTGACACTCAAGAGCATTCAAAGGTCCGAAATTGGTCCTCCAGACACAATTTCTCCTCAAACCCTTGTTCCAAAGACCACTCAACTGGCCCATCTAGGCTCAGCGTCGAAACCTTGGCTCTGATACCAAACTGTTACACTCTTTCACACTGTAACGCTCTGATACCAAACTGTAACACTATTTCACACTGTAACACTCTGATACCAAACTATGATGCCCCCATTCCGGGCCGGGCATGCGCTACTTCACGGAATAACAGTGTCATAATTATTTCTATATATTAGACATGCATTTAAGCAAATGAAACACATTTAAACTCAGAGTAACCATAGGAATTACTGCTATTATAATAATCAATGGCTTTAACATTAATTTGTATGCACAACAGAATACATGATAATATAAATACACACACATGCAGAAAAGTAATTAAAACATCATCTGGAACTTATCTTGAAACGGTGGTAATTCCACCAACTAGGTGTAGGCCTTCCACAAACCTCCCAGCTTTAGACCACACTACTCATCAAGCTCAGTAGTGGGTCACCCCCGAGATGGGACTAAGATCCACCCCCAAGGCAAGGAATCTTAGGCTAGGCTGAGGTTATAGGGAAAAACACACAGTCACAAGGAAGGATTCTCTCCCAAGAATCACTTAAGCCCACTTCCCACAGACTCTCCTTCCCCACATGCCTGTTCCACCCCAGGAGTATACACCTTCTCTGTCACCTAGACAATCCTTCGGCTGCTAACCTCCCTTGCCTTGGGTTTCAGCAACAGTCCGGACCGGAAGTCTTTGAGCTCTGTGGAAGCTACAGGGTTCCTTCCAGGAGTTCTCTCCTTCCTCTGTGCACTCTCTCACCAAGAGAGAGTCGCTCACAGACCCAGCTACCTTTTCTTCCAACAAAAATCACCTCCCTCACCTAGAGAGAGGTTACACATAGGATAAGCACGAACTCACACTGGCCAGTAAGCCACGTCCAGTCCAGCACTGCATGGCCACAATAGCCAACTAGAAGAATAGACACGGGCTTCCCAAACAGGCTCAGCAATCACGAAATAGACTCACGGTTTTGGTTTCAGGATTGCACAAGGTGTACAGAGATCCCATGCATAGGCTCTAACTGTTCAGGAAAGGAATCTACTCAATTCCTTAGGAATCAACACAGACCTTTCCCCCCCACCCGGGTTTCATAATTGCACGAGGGTGTCTTGTAGAGGTCAATCGGGGCTTATGTTCAGACGATCGGGTAGAATGGAGGGGACCCCCAACCACGACTCATCTCAGTCATTTTATTTGCATGGGTTTGGGTTGACACTTGTCACCTGTGAATCTGCATGCTTCCATCAGCGTGTGTTCCTCCCACCATTGGGAAGTCACATGTCCTTCCAAAAGGACTTAGGATAAAAACATATTATTCACATGTCTTTTTTGAAATAATATTAAAATATTATTCCCCAAGGACTTAAGCCCCTAGGCTCAACACTTAACCCCTCTTCCCACCTTTCGGCCCTCTAATCCCTTGCCCACTCTATGGAAGCTTATTCCCCCATCACTCATTCATCGTGGTCAGTCTGTACGCGGCGGTGTTTGTATTTTATTAATGTTTTGTATTGATACATGTACAAAATCAGGCTCTTGGCCTTCAACCCTTAGGCTCTCTGGCCTAACAATCACATAAGCCCACCAACTTATATAAACTTGGCTCACTAGCCTATAAAGCATATTTACAATTCATTTCATAACCAAGATTTACCACTAGGCTCGGCCTTGGGGACATTACAATCATTTTTGTTAAAAGTAAGTTGGTATATTCTAAATACACAGCATTGCATATTTGATTCAAGTGAATTTTTTAATCAAAGAAACAATGTATATCATCCATAAAAACCATCCCTTATAACAAAAAGAAAGAATTGGAAACCATTAAGGTTGTGTATATGGTCTCAAACGTGTATATGCTCCACAATAACATCCATGGGAAATAAATAGAATGTGTGTTTGTTTCATGTGTCTCAGAACGTGCACGTATTGTGAGGACCTTACAAATTAAACATTAAAGGAAGCTTCTATGTATATATTGACAAGAGTGATGCTTGAACCACCACACTCGACCTTCTAAGGATATCCTTGGGCTTTGATGGGTGTTATGGGCACTATTGGGAGGTATGGATCTTTAGACCCTAGACATGGTTGGGGAAGAATCTTAGGACTTAGTCTCTAAAGGGATTCATCTTAAATGTGGATCTTTTGTTTAATTAAGTTGAGTTTGTTTTTATAATTATAATTACTATTAATAATAATAATAATTAACCCAACTTTATTTTCCTATATGTCTTTCATTGTTATTAGTAACAATTTTTTAAAAATTCTTAGAAAGAAAAACATTAATTTTTAAACTCAAAAAATTCTGAGAAACTCTTTCAACCAATTGTTCTATAGTGGGGAAGCATCACTCTCTTGTGGATGCTCTCGTTGGCATAAGGATCATGGTATATTAGAGCTTATATGTTACCGTGAACTATTTCTCTAGATCAATGTGGGTTATTAATTTTGTATAGAGAGGTATTTATCTCATAAAAAAAATTCCATGACATACAAATGTTATGTATATCAACTTAGTAATAGACTCTTTTTTTTCCATATTTCAGAGTATGAAATGTTGAATGGTGTATTTCGGGAGTCTTAACTTGGCATGCAAAATTTAAAGGTAAGTGTGCATGTTGTTCTGTACACCAAATGCTATAGCCCGATGTGGCCACTATCCTTAAACTCCCCATTTGAGTAATTACATGAGGTTGCTAAGGGCATTGCCCCTTCAAACCCTTAAAATGTGTGTTGCACCTTATTCCAAGTAAACATTCCTCATGTGTGGGATTCCAAAGTTTGGAGAGAACTAAGGTAGTTGGTTCATGCATTTAAAGAACATTGAAATAACTCACATGCAATCATTCATACTTAACCTATCATAACTCAGTTGTCAATTGGCAGTGAGGACAACCATCACTTGCTACCATCCATTAATGTAGGCTAACTCGTCACTCCTATTCAAAGAAAACCACACCACATGAAATGACTTGATGGAGGTCCTTAAGGCGGGAAACTTCCACTCCTAGTAGATGTATATGGGTTTTAGGCATTTGACCTATTTCCAAGACGAAGATGAACTCTTGGCCAATTCAGTTTTAGGTCTTAACTCTAGGACCAAAAGACATAATCCCTTTTGGTCATCATGAGAATATCTCCACTTGATCATATGTTTTTTTAGCAGTATTTAGTCGTAAATCTCATACATGAGACCAAATACTACTTCCAATTACAACTTAACCTTTTAGTGAAGATGCAATAATTCATCCATACACTTAAAATTTAAATATATTTTTACTAATTTATTTATTTAAAGGCAAAGACAAATAACATTTTTTTTATGAAATCATATCAAAATTTACAAACTTAGTAAAATAAAATAAAAATTGTAAATCCATATTAAAAAAATTTACAACCGAAGAAAGATAATTTGACAAAAAAAAATTATATCTTTAAATCTGTTCAATGGAAAGATAAAACATTGTGATTATACATGGTTTACTAAGAGAGGAACATGCTCATCTCTTTAAAAAGCATCGCCTTCTATGAAAAATGCCTAAACATTTAAATATGGAAAAATTTTGATCATCTAAATACAAAATCCAGAGATAATCAACATAGAAACCAGTGACACCTCTTAAATTAAACTAACAACCTTTAGCCGACCACCCCATCTTTGTGATCTGTAGATTATTTCTGTTTCATTCTCGAAGTTCTCATTAATGCAAGCCAATGTTGAATATGTTAAGAGAAAAATGTTTCTAAAGTAAAATATCTATAAGAAAATTTATTTATAAAATCTTGTTTTATATCATTTTCTATTTGACATGGTAGTTGGAAATGAGTTACCCTTCTATCTTGTTGGCCAGTTGTTCAGTGTTATGGCATATAAATTCAAGTCCTGATCAATTTTTCACAGTTGAGATGGTTCATTACGTCGATAGGCATACACCTATTGGCAATGGGCACAATTAATGATCTTTTAACCTTATTTAACCTTAAACCCTAATCTGATGGCTATGCATTCAAGATGCTGGCATATTCTTAGTCGTCCTCCAAAATCAATGAGCCAGATTTATTGCTCATAACTTTCTTGCATTTATGAAGAATTATGTTAACATATTTACTTTTTTACATTTACCTAATCATATTAAAAAAATTATTGTTAGCATATATAATTGACACGTTCAAATGATTAAAAAGGATTAATATGTATGCATGCCACGTTTATATCACTCCACACCTTTTATGCTGGAGCACCATTTGTTTCTGATCCCACGACCTCCATGCATTACCTCCCTCTGATGCCACGACCTTGAACCGCCCTCTCATGACCTGAATCGCCACGCATTAAGCCATGCATTCTGTGAGAGTCTGTGAATTTAAGATTTTTATTAAATTTAGACACAGCCGCATGCAGGCAAAACAAGTGTTATTGTTTACACGGGGATGGGTGCTTTACAGATAGCCGCATGCACGAATTACAGTTTCCTCTCATGCCACGACCTGAACCGCCACACATTCTCTGAGCCATCCATACGCATTCTCTGAGGTGAGCGTTTGCAGGCAGGGTAGAGTTGGGAAAATCGAATACAAATTCTTTGAAGAGTAAGAAGATGGGATTTCTTTTCTCTTGTTTCAAAGGATCCTAAACTCACTCAACTTTCCTGTGGTTTTAGGGTTTCGATCCACTGAATTTTCCAAGATTTTTTTGTGGGAAATATTAAAAGGATATTTGTGTTGACCTTATTACGCCAGTACACCTATTGACAATGGGCACATTTAATATGTTTTTAGTATTTAATCAGTTTTTTATGGACAAGATTAAATATTGTTGGAATATTCTTAGTTGTCCCAATAAATCAATGGTTGTGATTTCAACCACTAACTTCCTCACTATTATAAAAACATCCGTTTACATGTTTATTTTTTTACTTTTACTTAATCATATTTAAAATTTACTATGATGGCTAGCTGATTGCCACCTCTGAGTGATTAAGGTTTCATTTTCTAAAAAGCCCAAGTTTACCAGTCACGATTTTTACTCCAACTATTATTTACTGGGTGGGATTTTCCTGCCTGAAGCTCTTACTGCATCGGTTATTTAATGCACAGGGTTATGCGGTTGTTTAATACCCAGGGCTCAGTTATTTCGACATTCACCAGCCACAAGTGACTTGTGACTGTGCTAGTCCTTACTGCCTAATGAGAAAAAAATGAAGCCCTTTCCATTCTAGCTAAAAATTAAATTGCAGTAAAATCTCGAAACGTTGATGAGCCATTAGATGAGAAGTTCTCAAACAAAGTTATGGAACTTTTGAACCACATCGACTAAAGTTCAAACAAAAGATCAACTAAATTATGCGGAAAGGATTACATTGATACCGATATTAAGTTGGAGGATTTTTCTATATTGACACGTTGG